>ONZH01021587.1:0-53428 GCA_900303285.1 Rhinella marina | reverse complement strand
GCCTAGATATTGTATATTTCAAAGTACAAAGCCGTGTAGTAACCTGAACAGACGGTGGGTATTTACACCAGGTATGTGAGATAATTTAACAAGAGAACGCACAGTACAGTGGCCTATTAAATGGCCTAGATATTGTATATTTCAAAGTACAAAGCCGTGTAGTAACAGAACAGACGGTGGGTATTTACACCAGGTATGTGAGATAATTTTAACAAGAGAACGCACAGTACAGTGGCCTATTAAAATGCCTAGATATTGTATATTTCAAAGTACACAGCCGTGTAGTAACTGAACAGACGGTGGGTATTTACACCAGGTATGTGAGATAATTTAACAAGAGAACGCACAGTACAGTGGCTATTAAAATGCCTAGATATTGTATATTTCAAAGTACACAGCCGTGTAGTAACTGAACAGCACGGTGGGTATTTACACCAGGTATGTGAGATAATTTAGCAAGAGAACGCACAGTACAGTGGCCTATTAAAATGCCTAGATATTGTATATTTCAAAGTACAAAGCCGTGTAGTAACTGAACAGACGGTGGGTATTTACACCAGGTATGTGAGATAATTTAGCAAGAGAACGCACAGTACAGTGGCCTATTAAAATGCCTAGATATTGTATATTTCAAAGTACACAGCCGTGTACTAACTGAACAGACGGTGGGTATTAACACCAGGTATGTGAGATAATTTAGCAAGAGAACGCACAGTACAGTGGCCTATTAAAATGCCTAGATATTGTATATTTCAAAGTACAAAGCCGTGTAGTAACTGAACAGACGGTGGGTATTTACACCAGGTATGTGAGATAATTTAGCAAGAGAAACGCACAGTACAGTGGCCTATTAAAAGTGCCTAGATATTGTATATTTCAAAGTACACAGCCGTGTACTAACTGAACAGACGGTGGGTATTTACACCAGGTATGTGAGATAATTTAGCAAGAGAACGCACAGTACAGTGGCCTATTAAAATGCCTAGATATTGTATATTTCAAAGTACACAGCCCGTGTAGTAACTGAACAGACGGTGGGTATTTACACCAGGTATGTGAGATAATTTAGCAAGAGAACGCACAGTACAGTGGCCTATTAAAATGCCTAGATATTGTATATTTCAAAGTACACAGCCGTGTACTAACTGAACAGACGGTGGGTATTTACACCAGGTATGTGAAATTATTTAGCAAGAGAACGCACAGTACAGTTGCCAATTAAAAGGCCTAGATATTGTATATTTCAAGGTACACAGCAGTAGTGCCAAATATAGTTTGGTATGTAGCAGAGCACCTAATACACCACTAATGCCTCTCTCTGTCCCTACTCCAGCAGCTATCCCTGAATACAGCAGCCGTTCTCTGTAAAGTCTATATTGTAGTAAAGCTATCACTGAAGTCCACTGTAGTAGCCCTGATAAGGGCTTTTATTCACGCTCCTGCCTGTCCAACAGCTAAAATCTGTCTCTCCCTTCTCCAGCCTCTGTCCCTGACTAAGTTCACGCAGCATATGCGTACGAGCAGGAAGAGCTGAGTTTTTATGATTCGAGGTCACATGGTTTTTCCAGCCAATCCATGTAGACGCTGTTTTCGCGCTGCCAGCGTGCTCAGCGTGCCTGTCATACCCCCCCTGCATGTTGATTGGTGGAAAAAGAGCGCCAGGGAAGGTGGGAGGGGAAACGAATTCTAAGTGCGCCATCGCCGTTATACTCGATTGAAATCGAGTGTGCCGAATATCGTAGTATTCGATCGAATACCAGCTCGATCGAACACTACTCGCTCATCTCTACTCATGACACATTGTACTTCATGTTAATGGTAAATTTGAGTCAATATGTTTTACCTTTATTTATAAAAAAAATCACAATTTTTTAAATATGAATTTATCTGCTTTTAAGTTTCATAGGGGTATCTAAGAAAATTGTTATTAATGAACATTCACTATATGTCCTTTATATTGGCATAATTTTGGAAATGTAATTTTATTTTTTTAGGATGGTAGAAGGCTTCGAATTTTAGATGTAATTTTTAAGATTTTCATGAAAATTTCCAATAGTTAATTTTAAAGGACCTTTGCAGTTCTAAAGTGACTTTGAGGGGCTTAAATAATAGAAACCTCCCATAAATGAACATATTTTAGAAACTACAGCCCCCAATGTAATCAAAACTGATTTTACAAAGTTTGTTAACCCTTTAGATTTCCAACAAGAATTAAAACAAAAGGAAGGTGAAATTTAATATATATATTTTTTTTTCGCAGATTTTCAATTTTGAATTCATTTTTCCCATAAGATAGCAAGGGTAAATAGCAAATCAAACCTGAATATTTATTTTCCTGATTCTGAAGTTTGCAAAAACACCCCATATGTGGTTGTAAACTGCTCTGTGACCGGCAGTAATGAGAGGGAGATAGTACAAGCATTTGTGATGGCTTTGACAGCTTGTCAGAGTGATCAAAAGCCTGGAGACCAGGAAAAAAAGTTCTCAGGTTAAAGCTCCATGTTCTTGGCTGTCAGGAGGCAGCTGAGTCACGGAGCTTCTATGTACAGGTGCTGCACACAGAGGGCAAAACTGAAAGATGTTTATAGTCAATAGGCAGACTTGAAGTGGTTAAGTTAAGCTCTGCATGTAGTACAGTATGTAGAATTCAAAAGCTATTACAATGTATCTGAATACACATATCTACTCATAATAGAAAATAACCATTCCCATTTTACCAGGGAACATATTGAAAAGTATGTTTGGTGGTTGTGGGTCACTGTCTCTAACTACCATGATTATTCCACAGATTTCGAAGCTAGCTGATCATGTATGTACCATCTTCTTTTTCGACATTAAATACCCAACCACAGTCTACTCTACTTCTTGCTAATTCTTATTTGTGTTACTCTATTCTCACTGCTTAGCTGACATTTGTGTGCTGCATTGTCTTTTTTTTATTTACCTTCATGTTTTGCACCATTTGTTTCCTGTCTTCTGGTCTTTCATGGCTCCTGTAGTATCCATGACTATTGAGAATCAGGGTAACAGATATGTCATTGAGTTCAGTTTCATTACCCACTGCATTAAAGGGCTTTCACATAAAATATGTGTATCACACATGATAGGATTAGATACACAACTTAGCAGGCAGTATCATACACAATAGGCTTAGATATACAACTCTGCAGATAGTATCACACATGATAGGATTAGATACACAACTCTGCAAACTGTATCACACATGATAGGATTAGATACACAGCTTAGCAGACGTTGTCGCCCAGAATAGGATTAGATACACAGTTCAGCAGACAGTATCACACATGATAGGATTAGATACACGGATACGCAGACAGTATCACATGATACGATTAGATACGCAGTTTAGCAGACAGTATCACACATGATAGGATTAGATACACAGATATGCAGGCAGTATCACACAAGATAGGATTAGATACCCATCTTAGCAGACAGTATCACACATGATAGGACTAGATACACAACTTAACAGGCAGTATCATACACAATAGGCTTAGATACACAACTCTGCAAACAGTATCACACATGATAGGATTAGATACGCAGTTTAGCAGACACTGTCACCCAGAATAGGCTTAGATACACAGTTCAGCAGACAGTATCACACAGTATTAGATACCCATCTTAGCAAACAGTATCACACATGATAATATTAGATACACAACTTAGCAAGCAGTAATCATACACAATAGGCTTAGAAACGCAACTCTGCAGATAGTATCACACATGATAGGATTGGATACACAACTCTGCAAACAGTATCACACATGATAGGATTAGATACACAACTCTGCAAACTGTATCACACATGATAGGATTAGATACACAGCTTAGCAGACGCTGTAGCCCAGAATAGGATTAGATACACAGCTCAGCAGACAGTATCACACCTAATAGGATTAGATACACAGCTCAGCAGACAGTATCACACAAGGTGGGATTAGATATGCATCTAAGCAGACAGTATCACACAAAGTAGGATTAGATACACAGCTCAGCAAACAGTGTCACACAAGGTAGGATTAGATACACAGCTAAGCAGACAGTATCACACATGATAGGCTTAGATACACAACTCTGCAGACAGTATTACATATGATCGGATTTGATACACAACTCTTCAGACAGTATCACATAGGATAGAATTAGATACACAGCTCAGCAGACAGTATCACGCATAATAGCATTATATATGCAGCTTAGCAGATAGTTTCACACAGGTTAGGATTAGATACACAACTCTGCAGACAGTATTACATATGATAGACTTAAATACACAACTCTGCAGACAGTATTACATATGATAGGATTAGATACACAGCTCGACAGACAGTATCACACAGGATAGGATTAGATACATGATCCTGAAGACAGTATCACATATGATAGGATTAGATACACTGGTAAGCAGACAGTATCACACATGACAGGATTAGATACACAACTCTTCAGACAGTATCACACATGATAGGATTAGATACACAACTCTTCAGACAGTATTACACATGATATGATGAGATACACAACTCTTCATGCAGTATCACACACAATAGGCTTAGATGCACAACACTGTAGACAGTATCACACATGACAGAATTAGATACACTGCTAAGCAGACAGTATCACACATAATAGGCTTAGATACACAACTCTGTAGACAGTATTACTTAAGATAGGATTAGATACACAGTCCAGCTGGCGGTAACACAGATAATGTTTGGATACTCTATTTAGTTTTCCTTTTTTTCTCATGTGTTTGACTTTAGCACATTAAATATTCTCAATAGATCTCACCACATTTAGCTTGGTCTGCCGATAAATATCTCACATCTGAGGCCAGCTACTCTAAACAAAAGAAAAAGCAGCTCAGCAATCAGCTAAATGTGGAGCACTCACCGCCCAGTGGTTGTGACATGTATTGCAGTTTTTTAGAGTTTAGTTACAATCTCGCGATATCATGTTGTTTTGCTGTCAGGACAAAACTGACACCACTCTGAGTTTTGAGATAAGTTAAGTGTGGACGCATCTGTATGGTGTATTGCTGTAAGATTTCATGATCTTTGGAGTCAAATCAGTGGAATACCAAACAACCTCTACCCAGTATCAGTGAACATCTATTAAGGGCTATCGGAGATATTAAAACAGCCCATTCATTGCACTATATTACTGTTTCTCCCATAGACGATAAAGGAAAGTGATCATATATGCAAGGTCTCCTCTTTATCATTTTTTCTACCACCAGTCAGACCCTGAAAATCAGACATTTTATGTAAATTCTTCTTATGCAATGTTTTTGTAATTCAAATCATTTACAAGGGTCTACCATGAACAATATTTATCACCTATGTACATGATACCTTTTGAATGTGTGATTGTTGAAGGTCTGAATGCTAGAAGAACCCCAACCAAGCACAAGAACAATTTGTAAATGAAGAGAAAGTGTGCATATGTGACCCTGCTCCATTCAGTTCTGTGGAATTGCCAAAGATAGCTGAGCTCGGCACGCATGAACACAGGGACTCAGGGACCCTAATTGTTATGGTGAGTGGAGGTGTCAGCAGAGGACACCCAGCAATGTGATATTCATCAACTCTACTATCAATATGTGACAAATGTTCTTCATGACCAATCCATTTAAGATAATGAATAAATTGAATGTGTGCCACTATTGAATATATTTATGCCCTTGATGATGTACCTTCGTCAGAAAAAAATAATATATAATTTTGGGTCCTTCTAACTACTGCTATCAAAGGAAGTAATTTTTGTCCTCTGAAAATGATTCTCTTTTTCTTTTAAATATGCTCATTTACACCTAAATAGATAAAATTGCACTAAAAACAGACATAATAGAGCAAAATGACATCTGTATTGAAGAGTTGAAATCTACACTATTTAGAAATCCCCTTTGAAGTTGGATATCATTTGTGAGTTAGCTGATCCAGCCTCACAAGGTCAACATCTTCTAATTGTGTTTACTGGGTGAATTAAAAGCAAATTACCTTTAAAATAATGTCCCGAGGCATTATGGATTCATTTTATTATAGGAAACATTGCTGAAATCTTATGTTTCAAAGATATTGTATTTATGTACTGCGTTCTGACAGGAAATTCTATAAACACGTTATGTTTCATGATTCACCTCACTGAAGTCAGATAGAAGAAAATGCAAAAAAAGGCATTTATCTGAATACTATAAAGTCCTCGAACAGCAAAAATATCTGATGGGAATTATGCGCACATTAATATGATGACTAGGACAGATCGCTTTTCTAACACAATATTAAGATAAATCAGAGTACCTACCGTGTAATTACCAAGAGATGCTATCAATGGCAAGTACCTTGATCTCTCCAGATATACCACTTTTTACCTATGTCCCCCTTTAGGCATCACTTGGCAATACTTGATGCTTAACAGATGACTACAAGTATCAGGCAAATAAATGGTGAGACAATGACTATAAGCCAAGTGTTATCCTGTCACTTGTCATGAAATGCCACCTCAGGCAAATTACATGTTGCACCTTATAAGCAGACATTGCACAGGGTAAATTAGTTGTACAATGTAAAAGGATAAAAATGAAAGACTAGCAACAGGGAATCGGATATGGCTGGCTTAATCAGATGTAAATGGAAGCAATATGATAGATTGCTGGTGCACTACTTGGAGCAGTAGATAATATACTAAGGGTATGCTTTATAGAATGTTATCTTGACAAGGTACTGTAATAAAATCAAGCTATAACACTGTGTGTTATCCGCATCCGTATGTACGTTCCGTAGCCACGCAAAAAAATAGAATATGTCCTATTTTTGTCCATTTTGCGTACAAGGATAGGCATTGTTACAGTGCATCCGCAAAAAAAAAACGATGCCATACGGAACATCATCCGTTTTTTTTGCAGATCCGCAATCTGCAGACTGCAAAACAAAACGTTTGTGTGAATGTAGCTTAATACAGTGCCCCGTACCTCTTAGATCCAGTGACGTCTCCTCTGATGTAACTGTTCTCTTTCCTCATCTTCTCCTTTCAGACCAGACTGCCATTTTCAGCCATTCCTCAGCAGTTTGACAGAAAAAAATCTTAGTTTACTACTTTTCCATCATCCTCCCGTCATCTGGACAAATCATCCTACCACCCTCAGTGCTGTGCCACTAGTACCACACAAATAGTGCCCTTCAATAATTATTGGCACACAGTGTCCTAAAATAACTGCGCCCAGTAAATAGTGTCCCTGACACTAATAATGTAAACATAATGTCCCCCAGAAATAACTGTGCTATGCTGATACTGTGCCAGGGTGCCCCCACAGTAATAGTGCTCCCAAAGTCCCAACTAATAATTCTCTGCCAGAGTGCACTTGTTAGTAATAGTGCCCCCAACAGTACTAATGTTCCCACTGTGCCCCAGAAGTAATAATGCTTCCAGAGTGCCCATACTAGTAATCATGTTCCCTAGAGAACCCTAGTACTAATAATTCTCCTTATAATGTGACAGTACAAAAACGACCCTTTATGTGTGCAAGTGCAAAGAAAACCCTTTTAATGCCCCCAGTTGAGCTAATGTCCCCATAGTGCCCCCATAATGTGCCAGTATAAAATGCCCCTAAATAGTGCCCCAGTAGATGCCCTCAGTGTCCCCCATAATTTGCAAGTATAAAATACCCCTTCTTAGTGCCCCCCATAGATGCCCCCATAGTACCCGCCATAATGTGTCCCAGTATAAAATGCCCCTATACAGAGACCCCCATATAAAATACCCCATCTTTGAGGCCTCAGTAGATGCCCCCATAGTGCCCCCCAATAATGTGCCAGTAAGAAGAGTCCCCATAGTGCCCCCCAATAATGTGCCAGTAAGAAGAGCCCCCAAAATTTCCCTCCAATAATGTGCCAGTAAAAAGTGTCCAACCTCCATAGATGCCCCCCAAATCATGTGCCAGTAAGAAATGCCCCCAGTGCCCCCATGTGCCAGTAAGAAATGCCCCCATATGCCAGTAAGAAATGCCCCCAGTGCCCCCATGTGCCAGTAAAAAAAATGCTCCCAGTGCCCCCATGTGCCAGTAAAAAATGCCCCCAGTGCCCCCATGTGCCAGTAAGAGAAATGCCCCCAGTGCCCCCATATGCCAGGAAAAAAATGCACCCAGTGCCCCCATGTGCCAATAAGAACTGCCCCCAGTGCCTCCATGTGCCAGTAAGAAAGGCCCCCAATGCTCCATGTGCCAATATGAAATGCCCTTAGTGCCCCCATGTGCCAGTAAAAAATGCCCCCAGTGCCCCCATGTGCCAGTAAGAGAAATGCCCCCAGTGCTCCTATGTGCCAGGAAAAAAATGCACCCAGTGCCCCCATGTGCCAATAAGAACTGCCCCCAGTGCCCCCATGTGCCAGTAAGAAAGACCCCCAATGCTCCATGTGCCAATAAGAAATGCCCTTAGTGCTCCCATGTGCCAATAAAAAAATGCCCCCAGTGCCTCCATGTGCCAGTAAAAAAAATGCCCCCCAGTGCCTTCATGTGCCAGTCAGAGAAATGCCCCCATGTGCCAGTAAGAGAAGTGCCCCCAGTGCCCCCATGTGCCATTAAGAAGAGCTTCGGTCCGCAATTTCATCATACAAAAAAAAAATAAACACTTATACTTACCTCATTTAGTGATGCGATGCAGGCCTCTTCCAGCCTGTGTCCCATGCTGTACGGTGGCCTGCGCGGGCCTCTGATAGATGAATCAGATGAATGGGGAAGGGAGACGCCTCTCCCTCCCCTGCCCCGCAGCACATGCATCTGTATCGCTGTCCTGCTTGTTTACACTGCAGAGACTTAAGATACTCAATCATATTAGTATATTGTCAGCCAAATCTGCTAAAAATGGCGGGTTCATCTGATGGACTATTGTGTTTTGGGAGTTCCCAATAATTCCCTGACAGATGACGTTGGGGAGGGGAGAGAAAAGGATCAGAACTGAATTTTTGCACTTATTTTTTTCACTGATATTTTTCTGCCACAAGATAGGCCACAGAAGAAATGTTTGACAACTACTTTCTCCTCACTCTCCACTGACAACACTTATATGTTCAGCCAAAACAAGAGTGCATGCATATAGGGGAAACAGGAGAGATAGCCATTGAGAGACAGCTAATGAATGTGCATGACCAGCTTTAGGATGTGCCAATAGCTTTGCCTCATCATAACAGCTGATCACTAGGGGCTCCAGCTCATCCCCAAAGAAGCTTTGATTTATAAAAAAAATGATTGTCCTCAACGGTTGTCCTTTATATAGGCAACCCTTTTAAAATGTAAAAGTCTTACCATTTAATTGGTACTTTCTCAAGTACATTCAATAAAATGCAGTAACAATGAATGAGAAAATGCAGCACTTCAACTATTAGTCATAATACACATTCATATAGCCAATTTTAATGGAGGGTACATGACATGGATCTATAGAAAGCTACATGCTAAATTCATGCCGTTCCCTTGCATGGGTATTGGGTCTTAAAGGGTTTTTCCCACAAACTGAGAAACCCAGCAATGATAACAATTGGGGTATGAGCTCATTGAAGGAATAACTTTAAAGGGGTTATCTAGATTTTTTTTCCTCACTGCTCACATGTGCTGAGGGCATTCATTGGCTGTGACACCATACATTGTCAGGCAGAGACCAGAAGTCCAGTGAAGACAGCCCAAGCTCCACACAGCCAGGGCAAAGCTCTAGGAAGCTGGTGAGTATAGATCTCTTCACTAGTCCGACTGGTGGGGGGAGGGGTAATAAAAAAAGTCCTAGACTCCATTAAGCTTACTTTCAGATCCTTTAAAAAAGTTTCTGTTTGCTAAAAGCACTGTAAGACTGTAAGCAATATTCAGAAATGTGATATTAGTTTGGGATTGGATTTACTAGTACAAAAAATGGAAGAAAGCACTGTTAGCTGTCTCACAGTTCTCATCTGGGGATACTGAATACGTTTGACTTGTGTTGCTCTGACAAGCACAGACAGTTTAGAGTGAGGAATAGTCTACAATTATATTCCTTTAAAGTAAAATATGCCATATAGCAAAAGCTTACTTTAAATTAGACCTTAGAGGACATAAGTCAGATAGAATGAGCACAGATTAAAATGCAGTGTCATTTTTGGAGATCACTTTGGGCATTTGTCATCCATCTACTCCATAGAGTATAATGTATACTATATTACATGGGGAAAAATCCATCATCTATAAATATCCTGTCTGGATTATTTTTCTAATATTAAGGATATAAATAAAAAATAAAAATCTACCATCCTTAATGGGGGAACATATTGTCCTTATACTACAGTCTGTTCTTCCTTGATATAAAAATACTAGCCTGTGTATGTAGTAACCTTTTTGTATATTTTGGTGACCAATATTGAAAAGACTGAACTTTTTAAAACTGCTGGTCCTTTAGTAAACTACTTAGATACCTGCTGACCAAGTGTGAGAGGCAAATTACAAAAAGGACTTTTACACCCAACAAAAAAGATCCAGTTACCCAGACATCAACTGTGACAGTACGGCCAATAAAACCTTCATGAATGTGTGTATAAGTATTAGGAAGTTAGAGGATAGGCAGATGGATGAAAAATGGGTAGAAATAAAATATTAAGACAAGTGGATGGTAGCAAGGGAAACAAGGCTACAATGGCAAAGTAGGGTACGGTTGGTTTTCATATGTAGGATAAAACTTTAGTCTCTCTCCTAATCTGGTATCTCCCCTTCCTCTTTCAAACATTCAGTCTTAACCCAATTACTGAAGAAACCATCTATTGACCTACAAAACTAATCCATCTATTGATCCTACAAAACTAATTACAGACCTGTCTGTAATCTCTACTTCATTTCTAAACTCCTGGAACACTTGATCTATTCTTGCCTCCACTACCTCTCCATTAACTCTCTCCTTGATCCATTACAGTCTGGTTTTACGTTCTACACTCTACAGAAACTGCGCTCACCAAAGTGGCAAATGACCTAATGACAGCTAAGTACAACAGTGACTACTCTCTACTCATTCTTCCGGATCTCGACACTGTAGACCACCATTTCCTCCTCGCCATGCTCCAATACACTGGCTTTAAAAACATCATGTCCTCACTGTACCTGAAACTGAATCTTTCAGAAACTGAATTGCTTGTGTTTTACACTACTAAGCTTTTACATCTACTAACCTTCCTAAATCCGATGTCTCCATATCAGTGTGTGGCATTACCATAATGCCTAGCCAGTACCATTTCTAGCCATCTCTAGAATTTGCCAATTTTCTTACTGAGGATACATCAAAAACTCGTCTTGTCTGGATTACTGTAACTCATCACTAATTGGTCTCCCCCTCACCAAACTTTTGACTCTTTAATCTACCCTTAATTCAGCAGCCAGGCTCATCTATCTGTCTAACCGCTACACCAATGCCTCCACCTTGTGCCAATCATTGCACTTTACTGTATAGGATTCCATTTAAACAGCTCATTCTCACCCATAAAACTATAACCTCCCCATACACACACACTCACACAACTCCTCCCTCATTTCTGTCTACAACCTTAATTGTGCTCTCCATTTAGCCAATGACTAACGTCCACAATAGTCCAAACCTCTCACTCCCATCTTCACAACTTCTCCCGAGCTGCACCAGTTCCCTGGAATGCCCTACCCCACGCAATTACGGTAGGCTAATGCACAACACCGACAGTTTAAGGTGGCCCCTAAACACATCTTTTTATCGTGGTCCATAACACCCCCTTATCTCTTCTCTAATCACCCCCACCCTTCAACACTATTCGTCTGAACCTAATCCATCATCAAACACTTTTCACCACACCGATGCACTCAGAAGTAGCATAGATATTGGCTAGTGACTGGCTCATTCAGCTTTATGTCTATTACCCTATTGCATTAAGATGGCTGGACAACTGTATAAAAAAGTTCTTTTTTACCTTTTGTGCCACCCATATCTCCTAATAGATTGTAAACTCTTGTGAGCGGAGCCCTCATTCTTCATGTTTGAATTGTTGACTTCTTTGTTGCTATGTAATGCATGATTTTGTTTGTATATGAAGCCCCTGATTATAAAACACCTTGAAATATGTTTGTCACTAAATAAATGGAGGATCATTTTTATTATTATTATTATTATTAAGATTAAAATGTATGGAATCATGTGAAGTAATGCACTTGAGAGCGCAGATGATCATGCCAGACAAAAATGGATAAAACAAGGTATCAATAAGTGGATTGTGGTATTTTGTCAGCTCTTTACATGAGTGGTGGAAATAATTGTTTTTTTCTACCTGGTCTGAGAACATGCACTGTCATATTTGGGTTATTACATACACAGTTTTATTCAGAAATGAATGAACTCATATACCGTAGTTTATTACACTGTGATATATATCCTAGTAAAGTATAGCTTTTTCTAAGTATAAAAGGATTTGAAAATGTAAATATCTTGCTAAAGTCTTGTCCCATCATATAATCTAAAGTGTAGTGGTATTTTGCAGTCAGCTGGTTAGTGCATGAATATTAAGTTAACTGTGTAGGACAGGGATGAAAGGTCTTCCAAACCCTGAAACTATATTGTGACCTTGTCACTGAGAACTCAAGGGTATTTTCACTTCATCTGCATGATACTGCTGTGCATTCTGAACATCTTAATTTCAACCTTACTGGTTTACAAAGTGTGTCATTGATTGCGTTATTGAATAAAATGCTTAGATTGATTTAAGATTAATTCTCATAGATGTAGACATGCTTTCTCCTGATTACAAGTTACAACACAAATTGAGTCTGAATTATATTCGGCATCTTTGATAATATTCAACATCATTTTTAGTAAAATAAGCTTTTTTTCAGACATGCTTTCTGAGCCACTGATCATACAGGAGTTCTATTGATTTTATTTAACAGACTATAAAAGGTATCACTTAATTTATGTTGATCTCACACCAATATGTAATTGAGTATAATTATGAATATTAATTTTTTTGCAGCTAGAGTAATGGTAATATAAAATGTGACCTCCAATATTGTTAGGTTCACAAGATGTTAACAAATAAGCAACCTCTTCCGCCCCAGACTTCAGCCTACATGGCATTTTTTCAAATCCAAACTCATTTACAAATATGCAACTAAATGTCAAAAAGTCAACATCAAATCTTCATTCAATTAATGAGATTGCCCGAGTGTTTAATACCAATGACTTATCCTCAGGATATTTCATTAATATACGATCGGTGGGGGTCTGACCCTTGGTGCCCCCACAATCAACTGTTTCAAGAGATTGTGGCCTCTTCCTGACCAGTAGCATCACATTTATCAGTCATATGGCCTAGGCACAGCTCAGTTCCGTTCAAGTGAATGGAGCTGAGCTGTGATACCAAGCATGGCCGCTACCCAATGGACTGCACTGTGCTTGGTAAACTGCGCGGAAGCTGCAATGCTCACTGGGGTGTTGGTCCGGGAGTTGGTCCCCCACCAATCATATACTGATGACCAATCCTTAGGATAGTATAAACAACAGTATAAAAACTTCACATCAAAACATTGCTATATTTGTTGCCTTCTAAATAAACAACAAGATTATTGAAATTGACGAGTGCTATGGATCCCTTCTATTGATTTAATCCTTAGGATAGGTCATCAGTATTAAAGGGGTTGGCTACTTTCTGGGTACAGTTGACCAATGTGTTTGTAAGATGACTATGTGGCATTTACTAATATAGCCTTTGTTGAAATTCTGCACCATTTTCTATTTTTCATAACATATTCCCCTTGTTTAATAAGTCTTTTGTGTTGTGTTGTCCTGTCCATAAAATGGCTGCTGATGGAGGGTCATGTGACCAGACAAATAGCCTCCATGTGATGTCTTCTCCATTCAAATACGCTGCACCTGCCATCTGCACTTGCACTGTGTGGTGTTTAAGACACGTACAGTGTATATGAATAGAGGAAGCTAAATGATGCCTCTGGTCACAAGACCTTCTATCAGTGGCCATCTTATGTATAGGACTTCTATGTGGACAGCACTGAAGATTTGCCTAACAAGGGGACATGGCTTATATAATATAGCAAACAGCACAGAATTACAGCAAAGACTGTAACAAAGACTATGTTAGTAAGTGCCACATAGCCATCTTACCTACATATTGGACATGAATAGACAGAAAGTGCCCAACTGCTTTAAACAGTTGGACAACCCCTTGAAATGTCCTTCTTTGAATCAAGACCAGATTTTGATTCACTACTTTGAATAATGAGTAGCAATCAGAGAGGACATGGTAAAGGAGGACAGCTTGCACTGTCCTTTTTGAAATCTCGGCATTTTAACATCTCATTGATAATTGGTTGTCTGACTAATGATTCATGAAATGTATTTTAATTAAAGAAATAAGCCAGCTGTGTTAAAGAATAATTGTAATAAAGAAAACTGTGGACATGTTAACTATAAACGCACTTTTCAACTGTGGGTAAAGTGAATTGTGTCTTACAGCGTGGGATAGAGCCCCACAATACCCAAGTTAGAAATAATGTGGCTGTTAGAATGTTAAAGTTACAGCAGGATTTGTTTTCTGTGAACTGTATATTAGTAATGTGCTGTATGTGTGGTGCTTGTAGAAGTTCTGCATATTAGGTCAATTTTGTTCAGTGAAGAAGACACAAAAGTTTTGGTTTTCCAACCAGTATTGGAAAAATAATTCTCTAAATGGGAAACTACATAATTTACTACATATTAAGCCTCATTCGCACATCAGTGTTCTACACACATGTGCTGTTCGTGTTCTGCATGGACTGCACACATCCTCATTCATTTTAAAGTGTGTACTCAGACATTAGTGTTTTAGCACTGTCCGTGGGTCCGTGTTTTCAGCACAGATGTGTGCTCCATTTTAACTGTGTTCACAGATCCATCACGGCCATGGTAATCTATGGGTCTGTGAAAACCACAGATGCAACATGGATTAAAAATTATTTTTCAGCTGTGCAGTGTCACATGGACACACGGATCCTTCACGGACAGCTTCACGGATGCATCATTGACCTACTTCTCACGGATTCGAGCACAGACACAGATGTGTGAATGAGGCTTTATTGAGTAGAGGGAACTTTTCACCATGAAATGCAGTGTAGGCGGCATGTTACAGAGCATGAGGAGCTAAGTAGTTTTGTGGGAAAATATTTAGTATAATCTCTATTTCATATATTTATATCTCTGCTCTTTCTATACTATTGCAGTCATGCAGGTGGTCGTAATCAGTGGCTGACAAGGCTGTCAATTACTGATAATTAACCCATTTGAATCTGAATGAGCAGGAATTTCAATTTTAAGATCGGTTGAATATTTTCCCATAAAATCCCCGTGCTCAGCTCCTTCTGCTCTGTAACATACTAGCTGCAGTTTGCACTACATGTTCATGGTGACAGGTTTGCTTTAAAGGCAATATTCTTTTAAACTAGGGATGAGCGAATCAGGTTTATCCAAAGCAGGGTTTTGTTCCATTATACATGGTGGAAAAAAAAGTCCAGTAAACAGGACTTTTTTTCCATCATACATAAACAGGAAAAAAACTGAACTGTTATTAAACTGTTACTGAAATGTATTAGGATGGAGCATAACGGAATGACTCTTAAAGGGTTACATTTTGCATCCCATCCTAAAGTAGTGCCATCCCATCTTAAGTAGTGCCACATAGCGGACTTTTCTGCCATAAATTTTGTGAAAATCTATGCAATATCTGCATGTCTTGGCTCATTTAGTCATGGATTGTTATGTGTATTTTCCTAAGCATTGCAAAAGGTGAAACCGAACTGAACAAAAATGTGAAACCACACTGAACAAAAATGTTAAAAAAAATGTCTGCTGCAGATTTCAGCAATTTGCCCTGATTTCCAGATGGATTTTTTCACTATATGTAGATTAATTTTTGATAAGCCCATTCACATATATTTGAACGTGTCTGAACATGGTCTTATGGCTTTGTACAAATGTATACCCACACTGTATCTATGTTACAATGATACAATGGCATACAGAGCTCTTTTTCTCAGATTCTTTAGGAATCTGACATAAAAAATTATGGCATGCTTCAACAGGAAGTATTATCTCCAAGTAGAGAAGAGCGAATCATCCAAAATTCACTTCGGCAAATAATCAACGAATTTCTGACAAGATTCGTTCTTAATACGAATTTATTCGGTCGAATTTGCGTTTAAAAATAATTGTTGTTTTGCAAACATTCTTACACAAATTACGAACATACTGTCTGCTTTGTTAGGCCTTGTTCACATGTCAGTTATATAATAAGTTATTTCCATCATTTATTGTGAGCCAAAAGCAGGTGCAGGTCAAAAATACAGAACAGGTGCAGATCTTTACATTCTACCTTATGTCTGTGTAGCCTCCACCCCTGGTTTTGGCTCAAAAAAACTGATGCAAATAACTGATCAAATAACTGATGTGTGAACAAAAGCTTAAAAGTACGTAATACTTAAGCATTAACGTACAAAGTACGTTTGAATCCTTAGCGTGCTATTGACTCTCTATTGCGTCATACGCATGAGGCTAGGCCGCAGCGTACAGTCTTTAGAGGCAGTCCATATGAGGTAGAAAAGTAAGGTGCTAGCTAACTGGCAGTCCAGGGATCAGAGGCTCCGGCTGTGGCTTCTCCCTGAAGTGGAGGGTGCCATCTGGTGACTCTTGAAGGAAGCGCACCGGTACTTCGCCTGGTGGTTCCTCCGAACCAAACTTCAGGTGGTGATGCAGGTACCAGGGGCTTTGATAATAACATTACCCCGGTAGCAAAGGGGCCTTTCAGGGATGCCATGGGGGTGTACTCCACCTGATCCCCCACGTACAGGCTGTGATGGGGTTGGGGCAGGTACGACCTTTTCATTGACCTGTGGCCCACAAAGTATTCCTTGCCGTCCTCATCATCCGCCAGAAAGCCAAAGCCTCGCTCCACCAAAAAAACCACAGGACGGTTCCCTTTCGCCGCTCCAGTGTAGGGTCTCCCAGCCTTGGATGGTCCAGTACTTGAATGACCCAGTCCTCCACCGTATTCTTGTAGTCCCAGAGGGTCTGGGCATAGGTCGTCACCGACGCTGGCACAATCGGATTTTGCCGAATGGAAGGTGTTGTTCTCCTCCTGGGCGGCGAAGTGGACGCACCAACCACCTCCGCCGTACCAGCCGCAGAAGCCGCACCAGCCGGCAAGGCGAATATGGAGTCAGGAGCCGGTGAGACTCTCTTGCACAGTTGTGCCGCTCTGATCTCTGGAGCGGGCGCTGGTTCGGGGTACTCGTCCGCAAAGACCATCTCTCCCCACTTGGGTCGCAGTTCTTTCGCCATGCTGTTTGCTTTGATCTGACTCTGGTTGGATCTTGTTCAGCACTGGCTTGAACTGGAGAGGAGGGCGGAGTAATGAGGGAGGAGTCTTCACTCCCTATACTTGCAAACAGAAAGTTCCCAGTGGGCCAGGCTGGTTTTTCCACTTCTGAGGGGGGCGTATCGTCATTTTTCCGCTTCGGGGGCAAGAAGAATGAATACGTTGCGTATGTTGCGTACGTTGCGTACGTTGTGTACGTAACATTAGCGTTCAAAATTTAAAGAACATTTATGGATAATATGAAGCAAATCTTACAAAATTCGGATTCGCTTATTAGTAGAAAAAAATGGAAGATTCAATGCGAATCTACGAAGCGGCAAATAGATTCGCTCATCTCTATCTCCAAGAAGCACTTCTTATTACAATTATGCATCAGCTATTTTATATATGTTAAATCCCAACTCAAAGGCGCAAAACAGAACCCTTCCCCAAATAAGATGGAAAGGAATCATTGAATCCTAGGTGAACAGGCTCTTTAGAAAACTATAGTTTTTAGGCATTGCTCGAGACACTTATTTGTCTCAGCTATGTAAAGTAATAGGAGGGGCTACCGATTTCAGCAAATTTCACCTTTTTGTGCAGCATGAACCTTGGTGAATATCCACAAAATACATTATGTGAGACTTGATGCGAGATACATATCTTTACAGGCGTTCAAAAACATTTACAATACATTGTAAATTTCAGAGGAACGCTGAAATAAATTATATGTATTTTCCAATATGATTCTAAATATTACTCCAGAGATAGGACTTTGTGTCACTGCTATGTCAGCTCTGTGCTGAGAGCATTTACAGGAATAGACATAGTTATTCTAATGAATAAATCACTTCATTTCTGCTCTATCATTCTTCTCTTCCTGCATGATTATATTCCCCGTTGTAAATATTAATTCATTCAAAAGGTTAGACATAAAGCATAATTACTTTGCAGCCTGATTGTCAAACAAAGTTCTAAATGGACAGGATGGAGCAACCAAGGATTACTCTATTTCCCTTGTATAAGGGCTCATGCACACGAATGTGTGCTGTCAGTGCCCGTGCTGTGGGCCACAATTTGCGTTCCACAATGCACGGTCACTGACTATGGGGCTGCCGCATTTGGATCGCGGACCCATTCACTTGGATGGGGTCCGCAATCCGCATCCGATGGTCCACACCGCAAAAAAGTAGTGTATGCACTACTTTTTTGCAGTGCGGAGGCATGGCCAGAAACACCAAGGAAGCACACTGTAGTATTTCCGTGGTGTTCCGATCCATGCCTCCGTTCCGCATTTCCGTGATTGCGGCCCCTTTGAAGTGAATGGGTCCGTGATTTGTGATGCGATCTGCACATGGCCGGTGCCCGGGTATTACGGGCCTGCACTGGCCATGTCCTGAACTGTGCATAAAAATCCTTCAAAAAAGGTTGTTTTAAAAGCTGTAAAAGAAAAAATAAAGGCAGGGTAATGTGCAATCATATGATTAGTTGATCTAACAGAAAATGTAAGATATTTATATTGTGACTAGTCAAACATTAACCCTTTCGCGCCCGGAGGTTTTTTCGGTTATGCATTTTCGTTTTGCGCTCCCTGCCTTCAAACAGCCATAACTCTTTTATTTTTCTGTTCACATAGCTGTATGAGGGCTTGTTTTTTGCGGGACAAGTTGTACTTTCCAACGCCACCATTTAATATTGCATATGGTGTAGTGGGAAGCGGGAAAAAAATTCCAAACCGGGTGAAATTGCAAAGAAAACGCTATTCCGCTACAGTTCTACGGGTTTATTATTTACAGCGTTCGATGTGCATTAAAACTGATCCATTACTTTCATTCTACTGGTCAATACGAATCCAGCAATACCTAATATGTATACTTTTTCCTGCGTTTTCATAGTGATAAAATAATTAGAAAGTTGCCTTTTTTTTTTTTTTTTTCCCTTGTCAAATCTTGACCCCTATAACTTTTTGGTATTTATGTGTACAGAGCTGTATGGGGGCTCATTTTTTGCGGGACGATCTGAAGTTTTTATTGATACCGTTCTGGGGTGTGTATGACTTTTTGATCACTGTTTATTTAATTTTTTTAGAAAAAAAAGCGACTTTATATATTTTTTAACATTTTTTTCTAATTTTTTTTTACTATTTGAAAGCTCAAATATGGGCTTATATATTGTGGCTTTTTTTTTCTTTATGAGCAATCAGGGATTTTATAGACTCAGAAATCCAAAAATTGCTCATTTCTTATCCTGGCCTGCCATCTAGTGGCCAGAATAAGAATTGCACTTTGAAAACTGTAATCCTCACCAGCGAGGATTACAGTTTTCATATGGTGTACAGACACCCCGATTGGCCACACGGGGTGTCTGTACACCAACCGGAAGCGAATGCTTCCGGGTTGAGACGCAACTAGATGCCGTGATCACGTGTGATCACGGCATCTAAACTCCCAGGAAGACGCCGCCGATGGCGGTAAGTAGCGGCAAGTCTCTGCTGTTAGAAACAGCAGAGACTTGCCGGCCATGACGCCCGCCGCACTTGCGAGCGGGCGCCATGTTCCCGCATCGCCCCAGCGCCGTACATGTACGGCGCTGGGCGCGAAGGGGTTAAAGGGGTTCTCCAGGAATTAAGAAAATGAAAATACTTAAATATTACTTTATAATAAATATATTCCCAAATACCTTCCATTTGTTACAATGGCTCACTTTGTCTAGGGAGCAATCATTAGGAGTCAAAACTATGTGGATTTTACACATTGGATGGCTCTGATTATAAAACATACAAATGCTTTATGAAAAGCTGTTTTTATGCCCAAGGTAGAAGTATGTAAGAATCACTAAAGGATATTTGTCCTAAAAATTTTACAGTGGAATGCTCTAGAAAAAAAAAAAAAACACTCTACATGATTTCAATGTGAGTTGAAATATTTGTAAACTGAAATATAAAAAGCAGGTAGCAGGTATTGAATAAAGACACTTGTGCCCTTTCCCTTTTTTTAGCACTATGGGGCACATTTATTAATATCGGCGTTTTAGACGCAAGTCTTAATAAAGCCCTGCACTAGTGGTGGATCCGCCACATTTATGAAGAGGCAAGTGAGGCTGCTCTATTACTGTCTTATATTTAGACCATTATCTACGCCTAAAACAGGAAATGGTAAATGAGACTGGCCTCACGGCCCATCCCCTTCCCCATCCACACCACGATCCCTTTTTTTTAGACCTGGTGTGAGCGGGGAAAAGTCACAGATTGCGGGGCAAAGGAGCTCTGCTCAGCAATCTGTGCCAGAAATACGCCTTAAATAGTCGTATTTCTGTTTAATAAAAACCCCCTATATCTATACAAATCAATATGGAAAAAATCAGCTTAAAGGTAATCAGTCACATTGTACATATAGTAGAAACTGCAGATTGCATAATATAGAGCAGGACGAACTTAGCAGATTCATATAATGTTATGTGGGTGACTGCTCAGTAACTCATCATATATTCATTGTAATTTCCTGCCCTTCCCATGCTTAAGAATCCAATGGTCCTAACTTAGAAATTTACAGCTATCATTGTTTGCACACTTATACTAGCTGTCAATCACTGAGTAAGACCACCTACTGGACTCTTAAGCCTAGCGTAAGTACTGAATATTTTTCCAGCTATAGATATCAGTCTGCAGCTATTGCTGCTTTATAACCTGCTTTCGGTAGATACACATTTAATTTGACAGGTATTCTTTAAATATAGCTTATTCAGTAGAATTTCATACAGATGTAGCAGAGCCAAAGCTGTCATTTACAGTTTCTAATGTGCACTGAGGTAACTTGCTGATTTAAGACATATAGGTGGCTGGTTACAAGGAGTGCTGTGGGCACTCACGTTCTGTTGATCAGTGTAGATCCCAGTGTATTGCCGTTGCTTATTGTCTGGTCTTAATATTGGCTTTATGGTTCTCATAGTCCCCTGATGATGCCTATATGAGAGGTGAAACGCGTTTTTATTTAGGAACCCTTTTTTCACTGGGGTTTCTATTATCTAATTTGGTATTTAATGTATTATTCTGACCAGCCCAGAACAGCAATAGACCTTTTGCATTGTTTTTTTTTTTTGGCATTTATGTTTATTCACTGCTGTGGTGTTATATGACAGGAACATAATGGTGGTGGTCTTATCTGTACTAGGGCCTCAACAGGGACTGTAGGAGGTTTCTGGTACGGGATCGCCCCTGTCGGGGAGGCCATTGCATCTTAGTCAGGGCTTACCAGAATAGGGTGAAAAATAGGGATATTACTCTAACACCCTATGCTACCCCCCCCCCCCCCCTTTCTGGAGGCGAGCAATTCCTCTATCCTATTATATGACTGAGCATATATAATTTTTTTTTTGTCTTCTACAGTGCCAGTTTGTTTTTAATGAGATTTAATAAAGGCAATGCTTTATAATGGTATTTTCTGTGACTTACCTTTGACAAGAATACCACAAATTATTGGTTAATCTGTGTTTTATGGAAGAGTGGCAAGAAGAAAGCCATTTTTGAATGCAAGCCATAAGAAGTCCCATTTGCAGTTTGCCACAAGCCATGTAGGAGACACAGCAAATATGTGTAAAAAGGGGCTCTGGTCAGATAAGACCAAAGTTGATGTTTTTGGCCTTAATGCAAAACGCTATATGTGGTAGAAAACTAATACTGCATACAGGGGCGGTCTTGGCATTTCTGGGGCCCTAAGCGAAGTTATGTCTGGGGCCCCCCCCCCCCCCAATGACACCTCACACCCCTGATGACACGGCCTCTGATGACACGCCCCCCCCCCCCAATGACACACCCCCTATACCTCACTGGAGGGGGGGTCAAGGTTGCCCACAGCCTATGGCGTGTCCCAGACTCCCAGCTCTCTATTGGCTGGGCTGCAGGGGCGTAGCTAAAGGCTCACGGGCCCTGGTGCAAGAGTTCAGCTTGGGCCCCCCCGCCTAATACAGCGCCTCATACCTCTTACATCCAGTATAATACAGCTCCCCATACCTCTTACATCCAGTATAATACAGCGCCTCATACCTCTTACATCCAGTATAATACAGCTCCCCATACCTCTTACATCCAGTATAATACAGCGCCCCATACCTCGTACATCCAGTATAATACAGCGCCTCATACCTCTTACATCCAGTATAACACAGCGCCCCATACCTCTTACATCCAGTATAATACAGCGCCTCATACCTCTTACATCCAGTATAATACAGCGCCTCATACCTCTTACATCCAGTATAATACAGCGCCTCATACCTCTTACATCCAGTATAATACAGCGCCCCATACCTCTTACATCCAGTATAATACAGCACCTCATACCTCTTACATCCAGTATAATACAGCGCCCCATACCTCGTACATCCAGTATAATACAGCGCCTCATACCTCTTACATCCAGTATAATACAGCTCCCCATACCTCTTACATCCAGTATAATACAGCGCCTCATACCTCTTACATCCAGTATAATACAGCTCCCCATACCTCTTACATCCAGTATAATACAGCGCCCCATACCTCGTACATCCAGTATAATACAGCGCCTCATACCTCTTACATCCAGTATAACACAGCGCCCCATACCTCTTACATCCAGTATAATACAGCGCCTCATACCTCTTACATCCAGTATAATACAGCCCCCATACCTCTTACATCCAGTATAATACAGCCCCATACCTCTTACATCCAGTATAATACAGCCCCTCATACCTCTTACATCCAGTATAATACAGCCCCCATACCTCTTACATCCAGTATAATACAGCCCCTCATACCTCTTACATCCAGTATAATCCAGCGCCTCATACCTCTTACATCCAGTGACGTCTCCTCGGATGTAGATCTTTTCTTTCCTCATCTTCTCCTTTCAGACCAGACGCCATTTTTCAGCCATTTCTTATCTCTGCAGTTTGACAGAAAAAAATCTTAATTTACTACTTTTCCATCATCCTCCCATCTTCTGGACAAATCATCCTACCACCCCAGTACTGTGCCACTAGTACCACACAGATAGTGCCCTTCAATAATTATTGGCACACAGTGTCCTAAAATACTGCGCCCAGCAAATACTGTCCCGTAATAGTGTGAACATACCGTCCCCCAGAAATAACTGCGCTGATACTGTGCCAGGGGTGCCCCCCACAGTATAGTGCCCCCCACAGTACTAATGTCCCCACTGTGCCCCAGAAGTAATAATGCTTCCAAATGTGCCATAAGAATGCTCTCTATCTCCTATAGATGCCCCCCAATTATGTCTCTATAAAATTGCCCCATAATGCGGCCAGAAGTTTCCCCCCATTGATTCCCCCTCAAAATCATGTGCCAGTAAGAAATGCCCCAGTGCCCCCATGTGCCTAGTAAGAATGCCCCAGTGCCCCCATTGTGCCAGTAAAAATGCCCCAGTGCCCCATGTGGCCAGTAAAAATGCCCCCAGTGCCCCCATGTGCCAGTAAAAATGCCCCCATGTGCCAGTAAAAATGCCCGTGTGCCAGTAAAATGCCCTCAGCTGCCCCCATGTGCCAGTAAAAATGCCCCCCAGTGCCCCAATGTGCCAGTAAAATGGCCCCCATGTGCCCAGTAAAAATGCCCCCAGTGCCCCCATGTGTCAGTAAAATGCCCCCAGTAGCCAGAAAAATGCCCCCAGGCCCCCAATGGGTAATGCCCCAGGCCCCATGTGCCAGTAAGAAATGCCCCCCAGTGCCCCATGTGCCAGTAAAAATGCCCCCAGTGCCCGCATGTGCCAGTAAAAATGCCCCCCCATGTGCCAGTAAAAATGCCCCCATGTGCCAGTTGAAAAATGCCCCCAGTGCCCCCATGTGCCAGTAAAATGCCCCCAGTGCCCCATGTGCCAGTAAAAATGCCCCCAGTGCCCCCATGTGCCAGTAAGAAATGCCCCCAGTGCCCCCATGTGCCAGTAAGAAATTGCCCCAATGCCCCCATGTGCCAGTAAGAAGTGCCCCAGTGCCAGTAAAAATGCCCCTAGTGCTCCCATGCCATTAAAGAAATGCCCCAGTGCCCCCATGTGCCAGTAAGAAGTGCCCCAGTGCCAGTAAAAATGCCCCAGTGCCCCCTTGTGCCAGTAAAAATGCCCCCAGTGCCCCCATGTGCCAGTAAACAATGCCCCCCAGTGCCCCCATGTGCCAGTAAGAAATGCCCCCAGTGCCCCCATGTGCCAGTAAGAAATGCCCCAGTGCCCCCATGTCCAGTAAGAAGTGCCCCCAGTGCCAGTAAAAATGCCCCCAGTGCCCCCATGTGCCAGTAAGAAATGCCCCCAGTGCCCCCATGTGCCAGTAAGAAATGCCCCAGTGCCCCCATGTGCCAGTAAGAAGTGCCCCCAGTGCCAGTAAAAATGCCCCTAGTGCTCCCATGCCATAAGAAATGCCCCCAGTGCCAGTAAGAAGTGCCCCCAGTGCCAGTAAAAATGCCCCAGTGCCCCCTTGTGCCAGTAAAAATGCCCCCCGTGCCAGTAAAAATGCCCCGTGCCAGTAAAATGCCCTCAGTGCCCCCATGTGCCAGTAAAAATGCCCCCAGTGCCCCCATGTGCCAGTAAAAATGCCCCCAGTGCCCCCATGTGCAGTAAAAATGCCCCATGTGCCAGTAAAATGCCCCATGTGCCAGTAAAAATGCCCCCAGTGCCCCCATGTGCCAGAAAAAATGCCCACAGTGCCCCCATGTGCCAGTAAAATGCCCACAGTGCCCCCATGTGCCAGTAAAATTGCCCACAGTGCCCCCATGTGCCAGTAAAATGCCCACAGTGCCCCCAATGTGCCAGTAAAAATGCCCCCATGTGCCAGTAAAATGCCCCCATGTGCCAGTAAAATGCCCCCAGTGCCCCCATGTGCCAGTAAAAATGCCCCCAAAATGCCCCCAGTGCCCCCAATTGAGCTCCGGTCCGTGACTGCTACAATAAAATAAAAAAATAAAAAAAAATTAACACTTATACTTACCTCCATGGTGCTGGCAGCGATGCGATGCAGGCCTCTTCCGGCCTGTGTCCCGCGCTGTACGGCTCAGGCGGCGCGATGACGTCATCGCGCCGCCTGAGCCGGCCTCTGATAGGCTGCAGGCCCAGTGCCTGCAGCCTATCAGAGGAACGGGCAGGGGAGACGCCTCTCCCTCCCCTGCCCCAGTACAATACAGGCATCTGTATCGCCGTCCTGAGGACGGCGATACAGATGGACTATGGAGATGAGCGCTTCCACAATGGAAGCGCTCATCTCCCTCTGCGGGCGGTCTTGGCACCGGCGCAAGAGAAGAGCGTGGGGGCCCCCTTGGACGCCGGGGCCCTACGCAAATGCATAGGATGCGTGGTGCCCAAGACCGCCCCTGACTGCATATCACCCTGAACACACCATCCCCACCTTGAAACATCATGTTGGCAGCACCATGCTGTGGGAATGCTTTACTTCAGCAGGGACAGGCAAGCTGGTCAGAGTTGATGGTAAGATTGATGGAGCTAAATACAGGAGGAAAACCTGCAATAGACTTGACACTAGGGAAGAGGTTCACCTTCCAGCAGGACAACAACCCTAAAAATACAGCCAGAGCTACAATAGAATAGTTTCTATCAAAGCATATTCATGTCTTAGAGTGGCCCAGTAAATGTCCAGACCTAAATCCCATTGAGAATGTATGGTAAGACTTGAAAATTGCTGTTCACAGACACTCTCCATCCAATCTGACTGAGCTTGAGTTATTTTAGGCAAAAGATGAATGGGCAAAAATTTCAGACTAAACATTTTCAGACTCTAGATGTGCAAAAAAGCTGGTAGAGACATACCCCAAAAGACTTGTAGCTGTAATTGCAGCGAAAGGTGGTCCTACAAAGTATTGATTCAGGGTGGCTGAATACAAATGCACACCACATTTTCCAGCTTTTTAGTTATTAAAATTTTTAAAAACCATGTATCATTTTCTTTTTACCTCACACAAGCTTGTTTTGGTACTTTGTTTTGGTCTGTCACATAAAATCTCAATAAAATCTATTTAAGTTTGTCGGTGTAATGTGAACAAATGAAAAAAAAGTTCAAGGGGTATGAATACTTTTTCAAGGCACCCTATATCTCCAATACTGGGAATATATTCTAGAATTATTTAATATTATGAGGAGTTAGTCATGCTCACGGTTTAGTTTTTGATCAGCCATCGTTCTTAAATCTGACTTGATAAAATGTAGAATTCCTAGTGAACCTTATTAAAAAGATTTAATAATTGTTACACATTTAACTGGACCAGAATTTTACAATCAGAAACAGACACCATCATCTACTTGCAGCATTATGGGAAGTAATTGGTCAGATTAAATTTGGACATTTTTCCGTACAGGCATAAATTCAGAGCCATGCAAATTCTATTTTAAGACATACCCTGCTGAGCATCATTGCATGGGGTTGATTTTGCTTTTCAAAGGATCACCTATAAATGCTGAACAATGCGAGACAATATGCATGTTGATGAGATTAATTGAGAAGGGACCATTGCAGTCTTAGTGCCAAGAAGGTACTTAGTGGCTTAACCAAGTTCAAACAATGTCATCCAATTCTGAAACTAGGTCTGGCAATCCTCCTTGCTATTTATCCCAGTGTATAAAATATGGTTTAGACTTTTGTTCAGTTCTCAGGAGAAGACAGTTATATTTCATATATAAAGGCAATGTTTGTATTTACCCAAATTCAGATTTTTTCATCAAATAACATTATTTTGCCATTGCTTTGATCAGGCACTTAAAATAAAAAGTGAGTGGTGCTGTAGATCAGTAGATGCACAAAATGGTTGTAAAAATGATGCAAAAAGTTTAAACAGCAAATAATACGGTTGACTGTAATGAGTCAGATTTACCAATTTTGTGTAAAATTGACAGTGCTGCTGAGTCCCAGCAGCACTGCCGATCAGCTGTTTCAGGGAGCTGCTGCACTCACCGAAGCTCTGGTCAATGATGCAGGCTCATAACAGCTTTCCAATGATAGTGCCATACATTGTATAGTGGCAGTTAGTGATGAATCAGAACCAAAGTCAAATTCAGTTTCAAGTTTTAAAGTGGTTTTCCACTTTAAAAATCAATTACCGAATATTCAACAAGGTACTCTCAACATCGCAAATAACTAACTTCGGCTCATCGGAGCACATACATTCTAATACTGTACAGAGACAGATCTCCGTACAGTATTAATCTGAATTTATGAACGAAGCAACTTCAAATGTAACATTCGAACCTAGTGGCACTAGTGGCAGTGCTTGGTATTGCAGCTCAGCCCCATTGACTTGAATGGGTCTGATCTGTAACTACGCCATGTGACTGATGTACGGTGATGTCACGCGGCCTAGGAAGAGGCTGAGGTGCTCAAGGGTTCTTCTAACAATTGGTCAGCAGGAGTCCTGGATGTCGCACCGCCGCAGATCTGATACTGATGAAGTGAGGATGCCATAAATAGTTTTTCTTGGATAACCCCTTTAACTTAAATAAGACCATCAGAGGATGCACCAAATTTATCACAGTGGAATCTTGCTAGACAATTTTCCTTAGCTAGCTGGCATAGTATAGACCTTTATTTTGAAGCAAAGTAACACCATCTATAACGCTGCAAAAGTGGAT
Source organism: Rhinella marina (assembly GCA_900303285.1). Taxonomy (NCBI): domain Eukaryota; kingdom Metazoa; phylum Chordata; class Amphibia; order Anura; family Bufonidae; genus Rhinella; species Rhinella marina. Next base: position 25,424 of record ONZH01021587.1, on the reverse strand, counting down.
AAAAACTTGAAACCAAAACCTTCGGCACTGCCAGCATACAGAGGGAGCCTTTAGGTAAGTATCGATATTCCTTTATCATGTTTTATGACTGAAACATAATAAAGGAATATCGATACTTACCTAAAGGCTCCCTTTGTATGGTGGCAGCGCCGAAGGATTTGGTTCCAAGTTTTTATCCTCTTTTGCATATTATTCTCCTGACGCTCGTGGACTCGAGGCAGGAAGGGACCTAGGCAGCAGCACGGTAGACCCTGATGCTGGTGGGGCAAATACCAGCAAGGCAAAAATAGCTGTTGTGACCCCTCACAACAGCCTCTGGTAAGCACAATACGTACCAAATTATTGAAATTACCACCTGAACGATATTGCACATGAGGCGCTGCTTTTTTTCTTCTTTTTTTACTTTATATATACCATTTATAACACTGGGACATTACAAATCTCATCTTTTCTAGAAACTGTTTAGTGTCTAGAAAGGACCAAAAAGTGTCTACAACCCTTAATATATGTGGTGCATGGTTTGTGGAAATATGAAACATTCTGTGCTTTGTACCCAAAAATGACAGGGATAGTTTTTGATAATAAATTTATGTAAGAAACTTAAAAAGGATACACATTTTTAAGTGTAAGTACTATACAAATCACAGAAAGAGGAGCAAAGAGAGGGAACAGGTGATTTTAGTCTATCAGGTTCATGGTGCCAGGGTGCTGTGTTTGGGAGTCTTTTCATTGTAGTGGTCCATATTTGTCTAATTATTTAACGGGTTTTCCAATTCCTGACGCCTTATGCACACAACTGTATGCATTTTGCAGATCTGCAAAATACTGTACGAATGCAGTCTGCGATGCATTCTCTGAGGACCTCTTGACTTCAATGAGTCTGCTGTCTGCAAAGATAGGACATGTTCTGTCCTTTTGCAAAATGCACATACGGATGCAGAAAGCAAAATGTGGACCATGGTTCACAAATAAAATGCTGAGGGCACACGGACCGTATCTGCAAAATATACAGCAATTATTCTCACTGTGAACATTTAGAAAAATAAAATAATATATAAATAATATATAAATATATAAATAATATATAAATATAAAAAATAATATAATATGGAAATATAATATAATGTAAAAAATATATTTATTTTGCGACCCCAATTCTTTTATTGCAGCACAATGTGGGTTGATGACTAGTGATAAGTGAATCAATTCTAAACTAATTGGATTCACCATAAATTTCACATGAATTCTTCTTTCAGTCAGCAAAGTTTCTCTGATTCTCTTTGAATGAAGTGCCGAGCCCATGTTTGGCTTTGCATTTTCGTTTTTCCTCCCCATGTTCCAATAGTTCCATAGCTTTTTTAATTTCTGTTCATATAGTCATATGAGGGCTTATTTTTTGTGGGATAAGTTTTACCATGGCAGGCCTGGAAGGCTTCACAAGCGTCCAGGGTGCCATGCTAACCAATCGGAGCCCCGCAATTTCACTGAGGGGGCTCCGATCGGAAGGCAGAGGAAGTTGCATCCCTCTGCCTTACCTTACCGGTGCCACGATCAGTATTGGCACCAGGGTTGCCAACTGTCCGTAAATTTACGGACAGTCTGCAAAAAATGGTTGTTTTTCTCTGCCGTCCATAGGGTAGCGGTAATTTTTGTCCCGAAAACCTGATGTCTGTACTGCACATCAAAGATATTTTGATATAAGGAGAAAACAGAAAGTTAAGATGATATCAAATAATTTTGATATGTGATATTAAGTACAAAAGAGAGATTATTTTGATCCATAATTTCAAATTCTTTTAGCCTATCAGACTCCTGGTGTCAACGTGCGCTTTTAATGCTCTGATACAAGAAGGAAAGGGAATGAAATAGCAGAGCACCGCATATACTGTACTGTATATCTACTCTATAAAAAGCTGTGACATTCACATCCTGCACATCCTGAGTATTGCCATAGGTGTACTAAGCAGATAGACCTGTTGATCCCATAATTTTAGTGCTAGATAAAAAAAAATATTGATCTTTTAATCCCTATTTTAATATTTTGTTTTTACAACATTTTGTTTTTTACAACATAATGATAAAGATCAGAGGTTTAACATATAACTTCTTGGTCCAATGCCAAATCTGCACAGGCTTTCTCACATGTCCTAATATGTAGCAGAGATGCTTTTGGATAGACACTAGTGATCATTTAAAATACTATATATCCATTTCTAGAATTTATCAAACAACTGTTTGAATAATACATTTAAGCTGCTATGAGCAAAACACAAAAAAATCTATTTTTTTATTTTTTAAGAAAAAAAGTAGACCTTGGTGTGACAATGATTGCTGCTTGGAACTGAGATCTAAGGTTTATTCATCTACATGGTGTCAGAAACTGCAATTTCCATTCCTTTGTGCGGTAGCAGGTAACATGCTGAATACAGGCAGCACCTTCATGAATCTAGCATTGTATTTTAGTCAACTCGACATCTAGAACCTGCCTAAGCTCAGCGATGATAACAAAGCACGATCACTTTCAATGTGAAAGAGAGCAATGACATATCAACAGTGGAACTTAAATGAAAATCCACGTTCACATTAACCAGGTTCTATTCAGCTTTACATTTTTTAATTAAACTAGCTACTGCTCAGGAAATCGTATTGCAATCATCTTTTTTCTGCTGTTTTACAATCCTTCTACGGCCAAAAAAATGTATGTAAGGCCTGTGGGGATTTTATATCTCAGTGACAACAAAAGACACATTTTTGTTGGTTGGAGATTAAGCTTTGTATATTTGGACACAGCTAACAAATGAGCAATTTCATGTAAATAATTTGTAACAACTGTTTTTTAAATTTTTTATATATAACATTAAAGAGAAAAAAAGCGGAAAAAGAGTAGGAAAATATGATCGATTAAAGTAACTTACAAGAAAAATAATCATGATGGAAAAACCTTGATTTGATCTGAATGAATTTGTCACGAAGCATGTTATAAATCAGCCATTTCCCAGCCTGCAGTGAGAGTGTATCACTGTGCATCACAGAAATATGCATAGCTAGTCCGTTATGGTGGTGAAACAGTTACTGTGTGTCACTATGACAGGTAGGTGACAGACTTCACTCTTAGACTCAGTTCACACTTATTTGGTCAGTTACGGTACTGACCAAATAACTCAGCTGAACTCAGCCTTACAGGTCAATGTTAGCATCAGGTATAATGTACTTAATAGAGATGAGCGAGCATGCTCGACCGAGCATGCTGGGGTGCAATTTTCGCGTATTTGCGTACGCATTTTAAAATCGGTACGCTAATACATATGCATATTTTAATCTGTACACTTATGCGTACGCATTTTAAAAATTTGTACGTTATGCGAACGCATTTGTGTACAGATTAAAATATGCGTATGTATTAGCGTACCGATTTTAAAATGCGTACGCAAAGCATGCTCGCTCATCTCTAGTACTTAACCGTGCATTGGACCAAGATTCTACTATAGAGTGAAAGAACGCTCTCTTTTTACGCCATCTGCTCACAGGTTATTTCCCCTAATAAGAGCATCATGGCCTAATTTGTTTATCTATGAAATCAGGCGGATACCCCAATAACGGCTATATTACACAAGTTATTCACTCCAATATTAGAATAAAGGTATAATAGAATTATTTATCTATTAAACAAGGTGGGCACCCAAATAATGGGTATATTACATAGCTTATTCACTCAAATTTAAGAATAAAGTTATAATAGAATTGCTTATCTATAAAACAAGGTAGGCACCCCAATAACAGTTTTATTGCACAGCTTATCCTCCCTAATTTGAGAATCAAGACATAATAGAATTGCTGCTCTAGTAAACAAGGTTGGCACAGTTTAATGAAATAGCTCTGTGCCCTGCACAGGAGATTGATAGAAGCTATTGATCCCTTCAGCTTACAGAGCCTGCATTGTGCTGCAGTCTTCCTATGCTCCTCCTATACTCTCCCTATGCCATCTCTACAGTGTCTGAAAACTCTCCCTATAAACTCCCTACACTGTCCATGCACTGTCCCTATCCCAAATTATACTATTAAAAGCTTTGTAAAACATTTTTCTGTCCCTATGCTCAGTTCACTGTAAAATAGCAGATACCGGACAGAATGAGGCTTTTTTAAGGCTTTGACATCACAGGGGCTGGCTATCTGCTGATGGTTGGCTGCACAGCAAAATCTCTCATTCCAGGGCTTCTTACTTTCACTTTGTAACATGTGCAGCAGCCATTTTAGAAAAAAACTGATTTGTTACCTAGAAGCGCAAGGTGACTTATAGGCCATTCATGCTCCACTGAAATTCAGAAAAGAAAGGGATGCAAATGAGTTGTTAACAAGCTCTGCCTTTAATGCCACCAGATATAAGGCAGCTATCTTATAAGTCAATTTTCAGCTTTTTAAATAAGCCTTGAGACATGACTCAGATATTATACAAGCCACCACCTCATCTGCAGACAGTTGTTTCGGGGTGATTGACCCTCATCAGTGCAAAGCAGAGAGTAGTGGCTTAACTGAATGAGAGAGGCCTGTCAGGGTTTGGGGGGTACTATCTTTTCTTGGGGAGAGAGTGCCTTAATCGTCGTGGAGAGACTTATAGGCCATTCATGCTCCTCTGGAATTCTGGGAAAAACTTTGATTTAGCTGCTTCATCGAATTTCACAAAGAAATTCGCTTTGTGATGACTTACTTCATTACGAAGTGAATTTCTTTGTGAGTAGCGGAGGCAATGCAGGGGAACAGCCCCCCATCATTGAACTCCTCAGATGCTGTGTTCATTAATAATTATGGCATCTGAGATAAAAAAAAAATAGGGTTTTCAGTGTAAAAAAAATACTCACCTTATCCATTTGAGCTAGCCGGCAAGGTGACATCATACATCACCGAGCATGAGATTTTGCACGGGACCTTCAATCAAGATGGCCATGGCAGTCTCTTTGTGCTCAAATGGATGAGGTGATTATGATTTTTTTTTACCGCCATTTCAAGGAAAATTGATTTGTTACCACAAAGCACAAGGACATTTGGCTTTGTGGCAAATCAAATTTTCCCTGAAATTCAGATTGTAGTCCACTTCTGATGCTTTGATTTGCTCAACACTAATCACTTCTAAAACACAGGACATTGTTTTAGATTTGTCAGACCAATACCTATGCCAACTAGAATTCGATGTACTGGCCAAATCACATTAGGCTTGAAAGCAAAGCACCATAAAAAAATCCCTGCAATGCTTGCTCCAGTAACACTTATTGTAAAGTAAACTGTGTTGCACTGCAGAGGGAAAACATATGGGACCTTGATTTGCAATTTAAACTTGAGAAGACTAATGGAAGGTTTAAATATTTTCATTGGCTCTTTAATGACCCGTGATGTCCATCCAAAGTAATGAGCTAAAACATTTAAATTGCTTGGTGGCTTTGATAAAGTACAACATATTAACTGCACAACATAGAAAAATGCTAAGCTTTTAATAAGGAAATTAGAAAATGCAGCATGTACATTAGTTTATCTATCTTTACTAGAGATGAGCGAGCGTGCTCGTCCGAGCTTGGTGCTCGTTCGAGTATTAGGGTACTCGTAAGTGCTCGCTGCTCGGACGAGTATCTCGCCATGCTCGAGGAAATGGCATCTCCCGCATTTTGAATTTTTGGCGCCTATAACTCAGCCAATCACTAGCCAGGAGGTACCCCCCAGCATCACGTGGGGCCTTACATGTCGATAGCAGGGGTTGGCTGGCCAGATCAGGTCACCCTGGAATATACTAGTGACGTCCGGCGGTGCTCGGCTCAGAGGCTGTCTAAATGTCGTTAGGGACAGATCTGCTGCGTTTCAGGGAGAGTGTTAGGGCCTGGATTTAGTTCTCTGTAAGGCTACTTTCACACGAACATTGTGTTTTGCGGTCTGCAAATTGCGGATCCGCAAAAAAAACGGATCGCGTCCGTATGGCATCCGTATTTTTTTTGGATCCATTGTAACAATGCCTATCCTTGTCCGCAAAACGGACAAGAATAGGACATGTTCTATTTTTTTGCGGGGCTACGGAACGGGCAAACGGATGTGGACAGCACACAGTATGTTCTCAGTATTTTTTGCAGACCCATAGAAATGAATGGGTCCGCATTTTTCATGTGAAAAATGCGGATCGGAGTCCGCAATAAATACTGTTGTGTGAAAGAGGCCTTAGGCAGGAGTGATCTCAAAAGAACCCAACAGCCCTTCTAAGGGCTACAAGACACTTTTTTTGTCTCCTGGCTGGGCTGGCTGGCACTGGTAGTGCAGCTATCGCCATATATAGCAAACTTTGTTTTTTTGTTGTTTTATCTCAGTAATACAAATCCATTTCATGCAGCTGTGTCACCAGTCACCACAAACCACAATCTGTATTTTCTGTCCAGGTGACCCATACTGTATGTCACGTAATTAAAAAAGGTCTTTTGCTGATGCTCACTGATACAGCTACATTACAAAAACATTTTTCTGGGTTGCACTTAAGCAGACCAAGTCTGCCTAATCTAATAGTTTCAGTGTAATTGCTCCATACTGCACGGTACATAATAAAATACGTAATTTTGCACTAACTTATCCACCTATATACAAACCACAATCCGTATTTTCTGTCCAGGTGACCCATACTGTACGTCACATAATTAAAAAAGGTCTTTTGCTCTCACTGATACAGCTACATTAGAAAAATCTGAGTGCGACATTTTTCTGGGTTGCACTTAAGCAGGCCAAGTCTGCCTAATCTAATAGTTTCAGTGTAATTGCTCCATACTGCACGGTACGTAATAAAATACGTAATTTTGCTCTAACTTATCCACCTATATATTAACTTGTTCAGATTGAACAAGTTTGTGGGTTTCAGTACAGCAGGCCCATTTTTTTTTGGTATATATAATACACTTATATACAGAAAATGTTGAACCCCAGGGCTAAGGGTCGAGGACGAGGGCGTCGGCGTGGGCATTCAATTATTGCAGGGGGCAGAGGCCATGGTCCTGGGCAGGATGAGACAGGACCTGCTGATGAGGGAGCAGGGGAACGCCGCAGAGCTACACTCCCTAGCTTCATGTCTCAACTTACAGGGACACGTGGTAGAGGACTGTTGAAACCACAACAGTGCGAACAGGTGATGTCGTGGATTGCGGACACTTCTTCAAGTAATTTGTCCACCAGTCAGTCTTCCACGCAGTCCACCCACGTTACTCAAGGGAGCACTCCTCTGGCTCCTCCACCTCAACCTCCTTCCCCCCAGTCTGCCCCCTCCCATGAAAATTTGGAATGCGATCCGGCATACTCTGAGGAACTGTTTTCTGGACCCTTCCCAGAGTCACAAACCACTTCTCAGGTTGCTGCTGACCTCTTTCCCGATGCCCAAGTTTTCCAACTGTCGCAGTCTGTGGGTGATGATTATGATATTGTTGACTTAGTGGAAGAAGTGTGTAAAGAGGTGTCGGATGATGAGGAGACACGGTTGTGAGACAGTGGTGAAGTTGTTGTCAGGGCAGGAAGTTCGAGGGGGGAGCAGACTGAGGAATCGGAGGATGACGAGGTGACTTACCCAAGCTGGGTTGATAAGCTAAGTGAAGACAGTGCTTCTGAGGCAGAGGCGAGTGCTGCACCAGAACAGGTTGGAAGAGGCAGTGGTGTGGCCAGAGGGAGAAGCAGGGCCAGAGCTGGTGCATCAGCAGCAACTGTTTCACGTAGTGAAGCTCCCGTGGCGAGGCCTAGATGTTCGCAAGTCTGGAGGTTCTTTAAAGAAAGTGAGGATGACCGACGGACTGTGGTGTGCAACCTGTGCCACACCAGGATCAGCAGGGGTGCCACCACTACTAGCCTAACCACCACCAGCATGCACAGGCATATGAGTGCTAAACACCCCACTCAATGGAACCAAGGCCATTCACCTCCTGCGGGTCCCACCACTGCTCTTTCCCGTGTCACTCGCTGCCTCTGCTAGACAACCCCCTGCCCAGGACCCAGGCACCTGCGCCTCCCACCAGAAAACTACACCTTCGCCTACACGATCCTCCACAGCGTCCACCAATGTGTCCCTGCACAGCGTTCAGCTGTCTTTACAGCAGACGCTGGAGCGCAAGAGGAAATACAGTTCCACCAACCCACATGCCCAAGCCATCAACGTCCACATCTCCAAATTGCTGAGCCCGGAGATGCTGTCCTATAGGCTGGTAGAGTCCGAGGCCTTTCGCAACCTCATGGCGGTGGCTGCCCCTTGGTATTCGGTCCCCAGCCGCCACTATTTTTCCCTATGTGCCGTCCCAGCCCTACACTAGCACGTGTCACAGAACATCATCCGTGCCCTGACCAACGCTGTTTCTGAGAAGGTCCACCTAACCACGGACACGTGGACAAGTGCTGCTGGGCAGGGACACTATATATCACTGGCGGCACATTGGGTTAACTTGGAGGCTGGGAACGAGTCTAAACCTGGGGCCGCTCGTGTACTGCACACACCGAGGATTGCGGGGTCTCAGACGTACTATGCCTCCTCCTCCGACCCCTCCTCCTCCTCCACCTCCACCTCCAAATTACCATCTGTGGGCACGGCGCCTTTAGTCGGTAGCTCTAGGCGCAGCAGCAGTGCCGTGGGTAAGCGTCAGCAGGCGGTGCTCAAACTGCTGAGCTTAGGTGACAAAAGGCACACCGCCCAAGAGCTGTTACAGGGCATCACGGTGTAGACCGATCTGTGGCTGGCACCGCTGAACCTCAAGCCAGGCATGGTTGTGTGTGACAATGGGCGTAACCTGGTGGCGGCTCTGCAACTCGGCAGACTGACACATGTGCCATGCCTGGCCCACATGTTCATTCTAATAGTTCAGCGGTTCCTCAAGACATACCCCAATCTGTCTGATTTGCTCACCAAGGTGCGCCGCATCTGTGCTCATTTCCGCAAGTCGACCACAGATGCTGCCACTCTCAGGGCAGCGCAGCGCCGCCTACAGCTGCCCGCTCACCGACTGTTGCGCGACGTGCCCACGAGATGGAATTCGACATTAAACATGTTATCCAGAGTTTACCAGCAGCGCAGAGCGATTGTAGACTGCCAGATATCAACTTCCACCAGAACTGGTAGTCAGGTCAGTCAGATTCTTCAAGTCTACAATGAGGAGTGGACGTGGATGTCTGATATCTGCCAGGTGTTGACCAACTTTGAGGAGTCAACAAGGAGGGTCAGCGGCGATGCCGCTATTATCAGCCTCACCATCCCGCTACTTTGCCTGTTGAAAAACTCACTGCTCAGCATGAAGTCAGAAGCTTTGCGCTTGTCACAAGAGACGGTGGAGGAAGATACGTCGCTTGATAGCCAGAGCACCCTCCGGTCTGTTTCTCAGCACGTATCGGAGGAGGGGGATGAGGATGAGGAGGAAGAGGAGGAGAATGTCGGCGAGACAGAAGAGGGTACCAATGCTCAGTCCTTCTTAACTCTTGAGCGTGTATGTGCTGAAGAGGAGGAGGAGGAGGAAATGGAAAGTCAGGCCAGTGAGGAGAGGGATTTCTTGCGTGTTGGGACTCTGGCGCACATGGCAGACTTCATGTTAGGCTGCCTATCCAGTGACCCTCGCGTTAGAAGCATTTTTTAAAACACTGATTACTGAGTGTTCACTCTCCTGGACCCACAGTACAAGCAGAACCTTTCCACTCTCATCCCTGTAGAGGAAAGGAGTATGAGAGTGAATCAATATCAACAGGCCCTCGTGCACAAGCTGAAACAATCCTTCCCATCTGACGCCGCTAGCGGCAGAGGGTGTGGTTCTGCTGGCCAAGTAGCGGGGGAGAGGAGGCCGAGCAGGCAGCTTGTCCAGCACTGGCAGGGGAACGCTCTCCAAGGCCTTTGCCAGTTTTATGTCACCCCAGCAAGACACTGTCACCTGTCCCCAGTCTAGGCAGAGTAGGGGTGAGCTTTACAGAAAGATGGTCATGACCGATCACTCTGCTCCATACAACTACTGGGTTTCAAAGCTGGACACGTGGCCTGAACTGGCGCTGTAAGCCTTGGAGGTGCTGGCCTGCCCTTCCGCTAGCGTGTTGTCAGAGCGGGTATTCAGTGCAGCTGGTGGCGTCATCACCGATAAGCGTACACGCCTGTCAACTGACAGCGCTGACAGGCTGACGCTTATTAAAATGAACAAAGCCTGGATTTCACCGGAATTCAAATCTCCTCCGGGGGAAAGCAGCTAAAGATTAACATTACTTATGCCCTCTCTCTAAACATTTTTTCCGGAGGGCCACCTACAGGCCCTCTCTCCAAACAATTTTCCCGCAGTGTCAACTACAGACACTGTAAAACAAGGTTTCAGGAGCGTCAAACAGACAGTCCAAAACAATTTTTCAGGAGGCGCAAGTACCGACATTTAAAAAAAAAAATTTTTGCTGAGGGTCGACTTTATGTACTCCGAAAAGAAAAACATTTTTGGAGGCTCAACAAAAGCCATTTCACTGCATTCTCAGTCGGACAAAGTCATTGGTGGTGTAACCGCCATGCTGTGTCAGGCTTATGCCTGCATTGTGTGGCTGGGGATAGGAGAGCAGTGCCAGCATGGGCATGGGTGATGGACCTTCGTTGCACCTAGTTGGGTGCTTCCCTAACATGTGATGGGCATGTGCCTCACCTTTCTTGGTCTGGGTTAGCACAATTGCCATGAGGGTAACCACCAGGCTTTTGCAGGAGAATTTGGGGTAATGGTGGGATTAGGCAGCCTCAGAGGCATCCATGCATGCTGCCCCTGCTGTTTCCTGTCCATTTCCGTGGTGTTTCCATCATTTTCTGATGTTTCCAGGTTTTCACCCAGCTTTCCCTAGGCAGAGCCTTAGTCCCCTGCAAAAAATGCTCGAGTCTCCCGTGACTTCAATGGGGTTTGTTACTCGAAACGAGCACCCGAGCATCCGGAAAAGTTTGTCTCGAATAACGAGCACCCAAGCATTTTAGTGCTCGCTCATCTCTAATCTTTACCATTACTGCTATGCAATATAACATGCTTGTCTCTAAACATTTCTTCCAATTTTGAAATACGTTTTTCTATGTAATTCATCAAGTTATATAGATTTATTTAGTGTGGCATCTTGGTCATAATTGTGGGATTTGTAGTAAAAACGGCTAATAACAGACCTTGTTGCTATCTCTGTATATATTTGTATACATTAACTCATACAAAATGCTTTATTGGGTCAACTATGAGATATAGTCTTGGACATATTGATTTTCTATGTAGATGACTGTATCACTAGAAAAAAAAAGAACTGGTGGTTCTGATCAATTTTTATAATAAATAGTAGAGATGAGCGAATCATCCAAAATTCGCTTTGACGAATGTTCGATGAATTTATGACAAGATTTGTTCTTAATACGAGTTTATTTGGTCGCATTTTCTGCAGAATGGGGAGAGTCCTGACAAGCCATGCCCATCTGGGTGAGAGTCAAATGGGGGCAATACAAACTAAACAAGCAAAAAAGTGCCAACTAGCTCTCACCCATCAGGTACAGTCCATGGTGTGGCTCCGATAGGTCCTCTTGAAGTGTCCTTTAAATCAGATAGCCAGTAGTTGGGTTCCTCAGATGAGGGACCTGAAGTCCTCCTCGCTTGAGCTACTGCTGAAAGAGATGAGAGGACGCTCCTGCCTCCTGTAGGCCAAGCTCGCTGCCGTGGTGGAACTCCACTGCCCTCTTCTTCCGGAAGTCGGACTTGACCGGGTCTGGGTGGTGGTCACGCTGGCAAGCGCTGCAGCCACTTGCGCTTTTCCGGACCCTCCTGCTGGTACAGCAGGGGTAAGGACTTCTGGCTGCAGCGGTTCCAGCAAGGTTGCACCCAGGGAAGAAGCCCCAGCTCCCCTGACTGCTGCTGGCTTCATCTTCCACGGTAGTTGGTACTGTTGGATCACCGTAGACTGGAAAGTAAACGACAAAGTCATCAGCTGACCCAGCTGAAATGACTGTGATGGTGGTGGCAGTCCAGGTATCAGAGGCTCCGGCTGTGGCTTATCCCTGAAGTGGAGGGTGCCATCTGGTGACTCCTGAAGGCAGCGCACCGGTACTTCTCCTGGTGGTTCCTCCGGCCAAACTTCAGGTGGTGATGTTGGGACCAGGGGCTTAGATAATAAGCTAACCCCTGTAAGGCTGTGACGGGGTTGGGGCAGGTACGGCCGTTTAAATGACCTGGGGCTTACAAAGTACTCCTTGCCATCCTTGTCGTCCGCTAGAAAGCCAAAGCCTCACTACACCGAAAACCAAAGGGCAGTTCCCTTTTGGGGCTCCAGTACCTGGATGACCCAGTCCTCCATCGCATTCTTGTAGTCCCAGAGGGTCTGCACGTGGGCCGTCCCCAAAGACTATGACAGCAGTTCTTTAGCCATGCTTGCTGTACTGTTCAGTGTTCAACGCTGGTCTAAACTGGTTCAGAAGAGGGAGGAGTAATGTGGGAGAAGTCTTCACTCCCTATATTTGCCAATAGTTAGTTCCCAGTGGGCCGGGCTGGTTTTTCCTGCTTCTGAGGGGGGCGTATCTTCACTTTCCCGCTCTTGAGGGGGCGTATCGTCATTCTCTTGCTTCACGAAGAATGCGTGCGTTACATACGTAGCGTTCGTATTGTACGTAGCGTCAGCGTTCAAAATTTTAAGAAAATTTACAAATAATACGAAGCGAATCCGAAAAAAATCCGGATTCGCTTCGGAGTAGAAAATTTGTAAGAGTCGATATGAATCCATGAAGCGGCGAATAGATTCGCTCATCTCTAATAAATAGGTACTTTACAATCAAGTTTTGTCTAAGGTAATTTGATTATCAATAAAAATACAAATGATTCTATCTCTGAGAGTTGATAAATAGTACAGTTTTCAGTTTTCAATAGGGTTGAGCTAATCAAAGTATCCAAAGTGGACTTTGATCCAAATTTCAGGAAAAATTTTATTTGTTGCAAAACAGAATTTCCTCGCTCTTCATAGTAACATATTCATTTTTCCTGAAATGATGTTAAAAAAAAACACATACTCACCTCATCCATTTGCACCTGAAAAGGCCGTTGTGGCCATCTTGATTAGTGTTGAGTGAATCAAAGTATTCAAAACAGACTTTGATACAAATTTCAGGGAAAATTAATTTCGCCATGTGCCACATTTCATTGTGCTTCATGGTAAGCAATCAATTTAGCCTGAAATGGCGGTTAAAAAAAATCAAACTCACTGGCTGAAATCCAGCACAAATGCTCATGCACAATGGCAAGATTTTGCGCAGGATCTTCCATCAAGATGGCCACAGTGGCCTCTTCATGCGCAAATGGTGATTATTATATTTTATTTTAAACAATTAACCTCTGTCCTCTGTAAGCCCTAATTTCTTTTTATCTCAGGCATGAACTTGGCATGTGAGAGATTCAATGACAGGGGGCGGAACAATTGCAGTTTCCAGTCATTGTGCCCGCTACTTACAAAAAAATGAGCTTCATCACAAAGTAATTTGTCACAAAGCAAATTTCTTAGTGAAATTCGGAGAAGCAGCTGAATTGAGGTTTTCATAACTTTGCTCATTTCTAATCTTGATTGAACAACACGTGGCCAATATTGCACGGGCTGACATTTAATGTCACCATGGCATCACACTGGCCGGGCGCAGTGGTGTCATCCCTTTCTCAGGGAATGTGTCCTTTCCATTGCAGCCCTTTCCCTGTAACTGTCACTGCTTCTAAGAGTAGATAGGACTGGTGACAGTTAAATTATGGAACTGGGCATGTGTGTCCACCTCAGAGATGTTACTGAGGCGCACAGAGACTAAGGAAAAGAACAAAACAGCAGATGAGATAGAGATACAGATAGATTTCATTTGATAACTTTGAGGCTATACTACATTTTTTGTGGGGTTACCCCTTTCAATAGATGCTGTAGATGAAATTTTCTTAGCAACGGTTAGTTAGAGTGTTGATAAGGGACACATTTAGATGATGTTTTCTATTCAAAGTTAACTCAATCCCCAAAAAATATTATTGCAAAAACACTGTTCCTACACTTAAAAAAATGAAATGACAGTTACTATTTAACAAAAAATGACTTTGTGGCACACTGCAAGTTGAAGCTGGATGTCGGGTTCCCACCCCGTCTGTAGTGAAACGAAAAACTCCAGCACAGTCAGAGTATTTGCAAGTGAAGATTTATTTGGTATGCGGCCCAATATAACAAGTGACGTTTCGGCCTTTCTGGCCTTTCTCAAACTGGTGTCGCTTAGATGAAGGAGAGGGTAGTATATGCGGGCGCTTGTAGGTAGGAGCTACATGCTCAGAGGGAAATGTGCCACCTAACCTTAACAAAACATAGTTCATGGCATCATGTCCAAGTATGTTCAACAATAAAAAAAGAAAGTCAGCAAAATAATGAAAAATTTAATTATCAATATCAAGATAAATTACCTGCAGAGATTTCTAAATGTAAAATTTGGTCCTAATTAGGGTTTTCAAGTATTAGGCCTCATTCACACGTCTGTATAATGTGTCCGCATCCTTTCCGCATCCGTTTCCGCAATTGCGGCCAATTATGCGGATAGGATGCGGATCCATTCATTTCAATGGGTCCCGAAAAAAATGCGGACAGTACACCGTGTGGTGTCCACATCCGTGTGTCCGTTCCGACTGTCCGCATAAAGAAATCCTCCTGTCCTACTTTTCTCCCGAATTGCGGTCCGTAGCACAATGAAAGTCTATGGATCCGCAAAAAGACATGTGGAAAGGCATCCGCATGTCATCCGTATTTGCGGATTCCGTTCCAGGGGGGGAGAAAAAAAAAGAAAAGGTACAGATGTTATTCATCCTTTCCGTTTTTTACAGAAAAATGGAACATATGTCCTGGAAAAACTGAGTTTTTTGCGGAACAACGGATCTGCAAAAAACTGACCGTTTTCCAGGATGTGCACAAATATGGACGTGTGAATGAAGCCTTAAACAAAACCCTGGATCTGGGATCCTGAGAGAAATAACAATACCACAATGCACATTTACGCACCCTCTTTCTTATGTATTACATAGATAAAACATTCAGTTTTTTGCTGTACAATAATTTACCCTGTAATTGACTGATAAACTAACATTCATCCACCAAAATAAGCTGTTTGCTACAGATCTTTGGAGATGGATTTTCATTTTTAAGTGAATCATATGAATGAGAAACCAACTGAATACTGAAGGTGTTGTGTAGCATTACCAAGGTATAGGAAACGAGGCACAGGTGGTTGCTTGTAATGAGAGATATAGCAGTTGGCTAAGGCTCCATTCACACGTCCTGTTTTACTTTCCTGATTCGATACTGATTTTTTCAGGACCCATTGAAATGAATGGATCCAGATCAGGGTCAGGATCGAATCAGGAAAGAAAAACAGGACGTGTGAATGAAGCCTAACAGAGTCATCAACATGTTCATAGTAACCTTTTCAAAAAGTAAGTAGTCTTCCAGGCCATGTGCAGAGAGTTCACAAGCAATTGAGTAGTCACACAATTCTGGATCATAATTATTAGAGAAAAACAGTTATAGTAAAGAGAAGCTTTACACTACGATAACTAATAACTAGTAAATATACATATAATTATGCTTTTCATGTTTTTCTACTGTTTCAATTTTTTAGCAGTTTAGAAAATGTTATTTATGGTAATAGTGTGACCTTCAAAATGTTAAAATAGGTATGTCCCCTTTTCCAATATGGCACAGGAATTTCACATACAATTTTATGCATGAGCTACAGTATAACATTGTATTTGACAAACTACAGAGAAATGTTCTGGAGAAAAAGTCATGAATGTACAAGACATGGGTGAAGAAGTAAAACAATCAGTCCACTTGGAATGCTGCAGCCTCAATGATTTTTTATATTTGACATACCGTTATTTACTGGAGAGGTCTAAATATTGAAACTGCACTGTATACGTGGTATCTGCCAAGAAGATCACTTTATTCAACTTAGTCTAAGTCAATATGTTGTAGAATTATGTAAATTTTATCTAAGCAATGCTATGTAAGGACTTTGCCCAAAGCATTTTATTGGCCAAAATCTTACTTGCATTGAAAACACACATGAAACTGATTCAGCAGCTTTGCAAAATGTTGACAAGAAATTCGACTTGTTATGAATTACTTTGTCACAAATCGCTTTTCATTGTATGGAGCGGGCACAATGACGGGGAATGGCGATCGCGCCACCCCCTTCATTTAACCCCTCAGATGCCACATTCAACGTTGATCACTGTGTCTATGACTCACATTCAGTTTCTCTGGGGGTTAACCAGGGGTTAAAAAAATTATACTCAACTCATCCTCTTCTGCTCCCGCGACCAAGTGGATGAGGTGAGTATAATTTTTTTTTTACTTTCACCAACATTTTTAGGAAAAATTCATTTCTAATTACAAAGTGTTTGGAAGTTCGGCTTCATGGGGAATAGAATTTTTCCTGAAACTGGGATTGAATTCCACTTTGGATACTCATATTCAAAGTTTGGAAAATGTTGGATATGCAAAAAAGCTAAAATACTGAAAGTAAATACAGTATATATACTAAAATACTAAGTACCATACACGGCTGTATACACATTATAAAGTCACAACCTGGTATTTTAGCACAATTTTCACTTATAGTATAAAAGTTGTGAACACTGTAATATATGTGTACCCATTTATAGAACCTAAACAATAAATAGAATGGCCACTAAAATATATCTAAACTCACTCTTGTAAATATGTTTCTTTTTTTAAATGTCATAGGACACATTTCCATCCAGTCCATTTAGAAACCTACTGCTGACAACAAACTAGTGGCAGGTGTGCTTTGCTGTAGGCAGCTGCTTTTTGACATGGATAACTTATTTTCATATTAGTCATGCAACATTTAAACTTCTTGTTGTAAACAGAAACGTGTTGAGAATTAAAAAATAGACCATTTTTATGTGTCAATATCAAAGTGATTAGAGTCCTACAAGAGGGATTATATATATCTATATATTTATATATATATCTCTTAGAGATTAACAAAATTCTTGAAATTAATTTTGTCTTCCATTTGTGTCCAAATCTATTCTACTGGAATCAAAAGGGCTCTAATTTGCCCAAAAATTGGTTTCTCTCTTTTTTTTTTCAAACTTTTGCTTTAGTTTTCTCCCCTTTCCCTATTAACCCCCTCCCGCCCAGCGCCGGAAGTGACTTCCCGCTTGGCGCCGTAGTACTACGGCACACTGATCGGGCGGGTGCAGGAGTTGCGCCCGCTCGATCAGCTGCAGGGGATCGGCTTTTCCTGGTAGCTGGACCCCTGCTGTATGTGCCGGCATTGGTGAAAACACCGATGCTGGCGCATTAACCCTTGATGTGCCGCGGTTAGCGCTGACCACGGCACATGCGATGTCCGTGGAGGGCGGGTGAGTCCATCGGGTCCCCGCACTGCTGTGAAAGGGACCCAATGTCTTGGATGGCAGCCCAATGCATTCCTTAGGAATCATGGCTGCCATCCCTGCGAGCCTATGAAATCCAGCCCCCTTTTCCCAAAATAATAAAAAATAGGGAAAAAAAGAAAACTAGACATATTAGGTATCGCCGCGTCCGTATCGACCGGCTGTATAAAAATATCACATCATCCACCCTGCCAGGTGAATGCAGTAAAAAAAAAAAAAAAACTGTGCCAAAACAGCCATTTTTTGGTCACCTTCCCTCACAAAAAGTGTAATACCAAGCGATCAAAAAGTCTTATGCACCCAAAATGGTACCATGAAAACATCGCCTCATCCCGCAAAAAATGAGCCCCCACATGAGACAATAACTCAAAAAAGTAATAATCAATGGCTCCTGCAAACCAATCCATCAAAATCTGTGCTGCAAAATCCATATGGCGCTCCTTCTGTTCTGAGTCCTGCCATGTGCCCCCACAGCAGTTTACCACCACATATGGGGTGTTGCTGTATTCAGGAGAAAATGGATAACAAATTATATTGTGCTTTTCTCCTCTTACCCCTTGTGAAAATCAAAAATCTGGGGCTAAAGCAACATTTTATTGGAAGAAATGAAACTTTTCATTTTCATAGCCAAGTGTTTCCAAATTACATAAAACGCTTAGGGGGTCAAAATGGTCAGTACACCCCTTAATATATTCTTTGAAGGGTTTAGTTTCCAAAATGGGGTCACTTTTTGAGGGTTTCCACTGTAGGGGTACGTCAGGGTCTCTCAATTAGAAAATGGTGCCTAAAAACCATTCTAGCAAAACCATTCTAGCAAAATCCTTATGGCGCTTCTTTCCTTTTGACCACTGCCACGTGCCCATAGAGCAGTTTACCACCACATATGGGGTATTTCTGTAAACTACAGAATCAGAGTAATGTATATTGAGGTTTAGTTTGCTGTTAACCCTTGCTGTGTTGCAAGAAAAAAAATTGATTAACATGAAAAATCTGCTTAAAAAATGAACTTTTGAAATTTTGTCTCCATTTACCTTTAATTCTTGTGGAACACCTAAAGGGTTAACAAAGTTTGGACCATCAGTTTTGAATAATTTGAGGAGTGTAGTTTCTAAAATGGGGTCTTTTATGGGTGGTTTCCCAATTTCCGAAAATTTAAAAAATGGCTTCTAAACTTCTAAGCCTTCTAACCTCCTAAAAAAGTAAAATGACATTTACAAAATGATGCCAACATAAAGTAGGAATGATGACTGATAACTATTTTATGAGGCATTACTATCTGTCTTAAAAGTAGAGAAATTCAAATTTAGAAAATTGTGAATTTTCCCAAATTTTTGGTAAATTTGTCATTTTTTTTAATATAAAGGAAAAATATATTGACTCAAATTTACCACTGTCATGAAGTACAATGTGCCACGAGAAAACAATCTCAGAATGGCTTGGATAAGTAAAAGTGCTCCAAAGTGATTACCACATAAAGTGACACATGTCAGATTTGAAAAATGGGGCTCCGGCATTTTGTCAAAACTGGCTGTCGCTTGAAGGGGTTAACAAAGGCAGATGTCTGCCCTTGTTTATACACACAAGTGTTATTGTCTGAGTAAACAGTGGCTATTTTTTTTACAATCCCAAAAAATTATCCATTTCATTTGAGAGCAGCAGTACAGTGTAGATATGGAAAGGGTATGGTGAATAAGGGTAATGGAGGCATATGGCAGCAATAGCAGCAGAAGCAGTGTCAGCATAGCATGGAACAGACAAGCCAGTAGATGTGTGTATAGCTGTGTTGAGTAGTAGTAGTAGTAGTGGCGGCTGTGTAAGGGCAATGGTAGTTGCAGTAGGAGAAGCAGCACCAGGTATAAATGATGGTAGGCAGGCAGAAAGCAGTGGCATGATCAGGCCTGCAATAGCCACCATCAGCAATGGCAAATCTATTCCTAGGCCTCAGCTTATAGTGTATGAAAATGCTCATGGATCCATGCCTCTCCATTAGAGATAAGCGAATGTGCTCGTAACGAGCACTGTACCGCTCGGCTCCCCTGCGCTCGCATGGGCGCAGGCAGTCGCTTCCGACGGGTGAGGAGGACGGAAGCGGCTGCCTGCAACCATGGCGAGCGCAGGGGAGCCGAGCGGTACAGTGCTCGTTACGAGCACGTTCGCTCATCTCTACTCTCCATTCATTTTGACAAAAGTGATCTTTTGTACACTTGCATGTCACCTACATCTCTAAAAACTCTCATAGATGATACTGGAGGCTGGACATGACCGTACAGTGAAAGCAGACTGGGCCAGTTCTGGCCACTGTTCAAATCTGCCTCCCTTGAAGTACATGGGGTCAGGAAACAGGATATGTGCCAGAGAAAAGGCCAGGTATGACTGAACCTAGTCGTTCAGGCAGTGCATGTCCATTTATTGATGTGCGTCAGGTGTTGCAGCAGTGGAAAAAAAAACTGTTCCCTCAAGTAGCAAACTGAACTGGCTATAGCAGCTTTTGCCATTTGTTTTAGCTATGTGAGAGTGATGATTTAAATTTAGGCAAAGGCATGGAAGTGCACCACTTTTGCAAAACGACAAGAAATATTTAACAGAGAGTTGGACAAAAATATAAATGCCATAGAGAAAAATATACTGTAATTAGAGATGAGCAAATCTTCAAAGATTTTCAATGAAAATTCAATGAATTTATAAAAACATTCGTTCTTAAAACAAATTTATTCGGTCGAAGTTGCGTTAAAAAATATTCGTTATTCTGGTTGTGTTCTGCGAACATTCCCGCACAAATAATGAACATAGCGTTGTTAAAGGTATGCTACTTAGCTGAATACGTATGCATGAGTGTACAAAGTGCGTATGAATCCTTAGCGTACTATTGTCTCGCGATTGCGTAATACGCACAACGCTAGGCCATGGCATACAGTCCTCAGAGGCAGAGCGAAGTTTTAAATATGGCTTCCAGGTGTTCAGCTAAATCAGCATTTAGCTCTGGAGAGCTTAAATATATGGTCAAGGTGATGGACCGCCAGGATTATGATGGCACACACCGACACCTGAACCAGCACAAGAAGGAGATAGTGCAGCAGGTGATCCGAGGCTTGTGTCATCGCTTTGACACTGTGCGGACCCCGGGCCAGATCCAGCAGAAATGGTCCGATTTAAAGTTCAAGTGCCCAGAGTGTACTGTATTGTATTATATATACTAAGCAGCTGCGCCTACATGTCCTTTGCCACTGCTACTGGCCTGTTCCACCTTCTTTTTTTTGGAGTTCGAGGTCTGGCTGGAAGTGGAACCCTTCTGCTTTCCAGTGCCAGACATTTTCACTTGACTGTGGCAGCAGGCAATCAGGTCTTTGTCTCTCTCCCTGTGTCTCTCCCTGTCTCCTCCCTCACTCTCCCTGCCTGATTAATATTACTAGCCCTGCACAAGCCCTGATATCTGTAATGGTGCCCAGAACAACAACAGAAGTTACAGAACACAGTTCTGTCTTTCACAAGCTCCTGCTCGTCTCAGCAGGCACAGCACAAGTGATGTAACTGGATTACTCTGCCTATCAGAGCTAGCCCTTCCCCATAGGTCAGGTGACCGGGTTCTTCCCGGGCTTTTTGCCGCTCTCACCGCAAACATTTCCGCACAAATAACGAACATACAGTAAAAGTACGCAATAAAACTGAATTTGTATGCATAAGCGTACAAATTATCAGATGCGTAGCATTAGCGTACAAATCATCAGATGTGTACGTAGCGTTAGCATATTAAGATTTAAGAACATTTAAGATTCGTACCGAGCGAATGTGAAAAGATCCGGTTTCACTTCGGAGTAGAAAATAATGAAGATTCGTAAACGAATCTATCAACCCGTGAATAAATTCGCTCATCTCTACTTAGAAGTCAAAGCACCAATTTACTCTAACTGTAATTTTTGTTGAAGGTGCGATAGTGCGCCACATGTTTAGAATGACAAGACAATTTTTACAGACAGCTGGCCATAAGTATGAATACCATATAACAGAATAAAATTCAGGTGAAGTTGTGGAAGTGAGACACATTTACAGAATGACAACACATTTTTTACAGATGGCTAGTCAGAAATACAAATGCCATACAAAATTTGGATGAACTTGTGGAAGTGTGCCATATCTGGAGAACGACAAGACATGGTTTATGGACAGCTGGCCAGAGTAAGTAACGCCGAAAAGCTGGCCAGGAATAATACTATAATTCCTATGCTGAATTAACAAAATTAATAGAGATGAGCGAGTAGTGAAATATTCGAAAGTTCGAAATTCGATTCGAATAGACCGCGAAATTCGACTATTCGACCGAATATCGAATCCCATTAAAGTCTATGGGAAAAGAATGCTCGCCACTTGGAAATCTCAATTCGACCACTTGGAGGTCACCAAGTCCACCCTGAAACCTCAGAAAAGGATGCCAACACTGCTGGAATGCAACTGGGACAGCAGGGGAAGCATGTCTGGGTGCATATAACGCGCCCAAGTCGCACTATTACGCCACTATCACAGCCTCTCAACAATACACTCCAAAGACAATATAACCTCTCTGTAAAGTGAGACCATACAAGGAAACCTTCTTTCCTCTACATTGCCATGGACCCCAAGCCAAACTAGACAAAAAAGAAGATGAAATTCTGCACCCCTTAAAATCACGTTGCCTATGACAACCACAGATGGCATAGGCAAGGGGGAAAGCAAATAGACCCCACCCCTAATTGTCATTGTGTGTGTGTGTGTGAGATGTGGTCAGACATGTCTTCTTTAAAATGTAAAAACAACTCAAACACATGCAGAAGCCTTAAAATGCCCAAATTGTTGGCGCTAGAGATGTCAGTGACCCGACCTGGCCCAGTGTCATGTCTAGCAGGTAAAGCAGTGGGGATGTTGAGGGATGCGTAGGACCGCAAAAGGCAGGAAGAGGCCGTGGGCTGGCCAGAGGCTCATGGAAAATTTTGTGGAGGCCCAAGAGGTGAGACGTCTTAAAAATTGTGTGGAGGCTAAAGAGTGAGACCTCTTAAAAATTATGTGGAGGCCCAAGAGCTGAGACCTCTTAAAAATTATGTGGAGGCCCAAGAGGTGAGATCTCTTAAAAATTATGTGGAGGCCCAAGAGGTGAGACCTCTTAAACATTTTGTGGAGGCCCAAGAGGTGAGACCTCTTAAAAATTATGTGGAGGCCCAAGAGGTGAGACCCGTTAAAAATTGTGTGGAGGCTAAAGAGGTGAGACCTCTTAAAAATTGTTTGTAGGCCCAAGAGGTGAGACCTGTTAAAAATTATGTGGAGGCCCAAGAGGTGACACCTCTTAAACATTTTGTGGAGGCCCAAGAGGTGAGACCTCTTAAAAATTATGTGGAGGCCCAAGAGGTGAGACCTCTTAAAGATTTTGTGGAGGCCCAAGAGGTGAGACCTCTTAAAGATTTTGTGCAGGCCAAGAGGTGAGACCTCTTAAAGATTTTGTGCAGGCCCAAGAGGTGAGACCTCTTAAAGATTTTGTGGAGGCCCAAGAGGTGAGACCTCTTAAAAATTATGTGGAGGCCCAAGAGGTGAGACCTCCTAAAGATTTTGTGGAGGCCCAAGAGGTGACACCTCTTAAAGATTTTGTACAGGCCCAAGAGGTGAGACCTCTTAAAGATTTTGTGGAGGCCCAAGAGGTGAGACCTCTTAAAGATTTTGTGGAGGCCCAAGAGGTGAGACCTCTTAAAAATTATGTGGGAGCCCAAGAGGTGAGACCTGTTAAAAATTATGTGGAGGCCCAAGAGGTGACACCTCTTAAACATTTTGTGGAGGCCCAAGAGGTGAGACCTCTTAAAAATTATGTGGAGGCCCAAGAGGTGAGACCTCTTAAAGATTTTGTGGAGGCCCAAGAGGTGAGACCTCTTAAAAATTATGTGGAGGCCCAAGAGGTGAGACCTCCTAAAGATTTTGTGGAGGCCCAAGAGGTGACACCTCTTAAAAATTATGTGGAGGCCCAAGAGGTGAGACCTCTTAAAGATTTTGTGGAGGCCCAAGAGGTGAGACCTCTTAAAGATTTTGTGGAGGCCCAAGGTGAGACCTCTTAAAAATTATGTGGAGGCCCAAGAGGTGAGACCTGTTAAAAATTATGTGGAGGCCCAAGAGGTGAGACCTCTTAAACATTTTGTGGAGGCCCAAGAGGTGAGACCTCTTAAAAATTATGTGGAGGCCCAAGAGGTGAGACCTCTTAAAGATTTTGTGGAGGCCCAAGAGGTGAGACCTCTTAAAGATTTTGTGCAGGCCCAAGAGGTGAGACCTGTTAAAAATTATGTGGAGGCCCAAGAGGTGAGACCTCTTAAAGATTTTGTGCAGGCCCAAGAGGTGAGACCTGTTAAAATTATGTGGAGGCCAAGAGGTGAGACCTCTTAAAGATTTTGTGCAGGCCCAAGAGGTGAGACCTGTTAAAATTATGTGGAGGCCCAAGAGGTGAGACCTCTTAAAGATTTTGTGCAGGCCCAAGAGGTGAGACCTGTTAAAAATTATGTGGAGGCCCAAGAGGTGAGACGGGTTAAAAATTATGTGGAGGCCCAAGAGGTGAGACCTCTTAAACATTTTGTGGAGGCCCAAGAGGTGAGACCTCTTAAAAATTATGTGGAGGCCCAAGAGGTGAGACCTCTTAAACATTTTGCGGAGGCCCAAGAGGTGAGACCTCTTAAACATTTTGTGCAGGCCCAAGAGGTGAGACCTCTTAAAAATTATGTGGAGGCCCAAGAGGTGAGACCTGTTAAAAATTATATGGAGGCCCAAGAGGTGAGACCTCTTAAACATTTTGTGGAGGCCCAAGAGGTGAGCCCATAAATATATAAATTTTTCTTATTTACGGAGCAATTCTACGGCGGTTAAGGAGGAGGAGGAGGTGGAGGAGGAAATGGCACTTCATACAGATGGTACTTCACTTTTGGCTGCTTTCCACGGTTGGAGAAGCAAAGTCCGGGTCAATCCACTTGCTGTTCATTTTGATTAGCGTCAGCCTGTCCGCACTGTCGGTTGACAGGCGGCTGCGCTTATCGGTTATAATGCCCCCGGCTGCGCTGAACACCCTTTCTGATAGCACGCTGGCGGCAGGGCAGGCAAGCACCTCCAAGGCGTACAGGGACAGTTCCAGCCACGTGTCCAACTTGGAGACCCAGTAAGTGTAGGACGCCGAGGGATCGGGGAGGACAGGGGTACGGTCTGCAGGTACTCCCGCAACATCCGCCGATACTTGTCCCTCCTGCTGATAGCGGGCCCCGCAGTGATGGAAGTTGCACGAGGGGGTGCCATGAACGTGTCCCACACCTTGGAGAGTGTTCCCCTGGTGGCTGTGGGCCTGATAGATGTTGTGGGACTCTGGGAGACCCTCTCCTCTCTGCCGCCAGCGATGGTGGGTGGGAAAATCTCCATCATGTTCTGCACGAGTTCCCTCTGGTATTCCAGCAATCATTCGTCCTCTCCTCTACCGGAATAAAAGAGGAGACGTTATCTTTATACCGAGGGTCCAGGAGTGCGAAGACCCAGTACAGTTTGTTCTCCACTATCCGGACAACACGTGTGTCCCGGGAAAAGCAGCCCAGCATGAAGTCAGCCATGTGTGCCAGACTCTGAATAGGCATGACCTCACTGCCCCCACCAGAAGGATCACTTGCCATTTCCTCCTCTTCCTCTTCCGCCTCCTCTCCGCTCCATCCGCGCTGAACCAATGGGACGCACACAGCCTGACTGCTACCCTCGCCGCCAGCATCCTCCTCCTCTTCCACAGCCACCTCCACGTCGTCCTGCCTCCTCATCCTCCTCCTCCTGCAACTGCCACCGTGAAGCAGACAAAAGTGTGGTCTGACTGTGTAGCTCCGTTGCGTCTCCTCCTACCCCCGTCTCCTCTGCGTGCAATGCGTTCTCCCTTATTGCGATGAGCGATCTTTAAGGACGCATAGGAGCGGGATGGTTACGCTCACTATAGCGTCCTCGCTGCTGACCTTCTTGGTG
>ONZH01021586.1:0-40786 GCA_900303285.1 Rhinella marina | reverse complement strand
CTGTTCACCCACGCCTCGCTCTGCCGACTCTGCGCCTTTCAGGATTTTCTCCAGACTCCTTATGGATTATTACTAGAAACATGCGCCTTGCTCCAGAGACACTGCAGCGAGGACCAGCAGAACCCATCATCTAACCTTCCTCAGAGGTAAGTACCAGGCATGTGGATGTAGCAGAGCTGGATATGTTGTGACCTGAGTTTGTGTGT
Organism: Rhinella marina; assembly: GCA_900303285.1. Classification (NCBI taxonomy): domain Eukaryota; kingdom Metazoa; phylum Chordata; class Amphibia; order Anura; family Bufonidae; genus Rhinella; species Rhinella marina. The sequence continues at coordinate 40,580 of ONZH01021586.1, read as the reverse complement.
TGTGATGACTCAGTTACAGTCCTGAGGAGACTTTACTTTCAGCCCTGTGTAAAGTGTTGTCATTGAAATTACTCATGCCTACTATTGCAATGACAAACTCAGCTCTCCTACATCTGTGCTGCACATAGATCTAAATCCTGGTTTCCCTGCTGTGGGTTTTCATTTTGAATGGTGCTCTGAATAACCGTCTGCATGACCTGCAGCGCAGCTTCCCATTGGAAACAATGGTTAGGTGGTTTCAGCGCAGATTCGGTGGCCAGAATCAGCACTGAAACTGCCTTCAATGTGAGGCCACGCTGCAGTCAGGGGCGCACCACCAATGAGGCCAGATGAGCAGCACCAGGTTGGGGCAAGAGGGGGGCAGCGGAAGGGGCATGGGCTGAAGGGAAGGGGTTAAGTTAAGAAATTGGCATTGGGGAGGGAGGGGGCGCCATTTCAGTTTCCGCCTCAGGCAGCAGAAAGGCTAGGTGCACCCCTGGCTGATTTGTGCATGTCCATTCGTGGCATGGTTACGACGCAGAGTCCTCAAAAGATGCAGCGGGCATCTGCTCGCATTTTAGCTCCATTCAATCGCGGATCCGAAAAACTGTCTGAACGTACCCTGAATACGCCAGATAGCAAAATGTAGACTGCAACATTCTCCTGTCCGGCTCAAACAAGACCCATTGATTTCTATGGTGCGCAGAGGTTACGCCGGGTACACCGCATGCACTTCTTATCTACCTGTGCCTCTGGCACAACAAAAACTGATCCAGATACAACTGGTTGCCTAAGGTTTATAAAATTCCATAGATCTCATGTGCGATTTCATGATGTGGCAGATGACAAAGTCATCCCTGCAATAATTCATTTAGATGTAGCAGAGCTGGATTGATCATTGAAGTTTTGAGATTAATTGTCTGTATGCCGCCGTGATAGGTTAAAGCAATGGTATTGAAAACGCAGGCGATTTGGTGATGTGTTATGGGAAATGACAAAGTCAGCTCTACTATAGTCATATAGATGTAGCAGAGCTGGATCGATCGTTCACATTTTTTAGATTGATTGCATGCCATGATGAGTAGACTGAGAACGTGTGATTTTATGTGTTGTGGCACATGACAAAGTCATATCTATATATTCACATAGATGTAGCAGCGCCGGCTTGGCAGTTGAAGTTTTGAGACTAACTGTGCGTATGCCGTGATGAATTAAAGCAATGGCATCAATAACGAACGCGATGTTGTGTTGTAAGAAATGACAAAGTCAACTTTACTATATTTATGCAGATGTAGCAGTGCTGGATTGGTCATTCGCGTTTTTGGGGCTTATTCTCTGCCGTGATGAGTTCAAATAATGCCTCTAGGAACATATAATTTTATGATGTATTTTGGCAAATGGCAAACTCAACTTTGCTATCTATGTTATACTCCTAGTGATGTAGCAGTGCTGGATTGGTAATTGAAGTTTTGAGATTAATTGTATGCAGTGATAAGCTAAAACAATGGCATTGATGAGATAGATAGAGAGATACATAGATAGATAGAGATATGTTTAGCAGGGCTGTATTATTCATTGGGATGTCATTGTGTGTATGCCATTATAATGATAACAGGCTGCGATTTCAGGAAGTGTTGTTGTTGTGGCAAATGACATACTGAAGTCCACTGCAGTTAAAATCTACAAATGTAGCAGATCTGAATTTGCTATTTAACTCTTTGGAGGCTGCTTGATTAGTGTTTTGTTTTTTTTTGGGGGGGGGGGGAGGGGTTTAGATAAAATTTACTGGTAATCCGACAAAACATTTGTTCTGTCTCCTTCATTTGCTTTAATTTGACTATGATGACATCATGATGCCAAGTGGGTTCCGGGCAGAAAATCATCCCTTCTGTATTCTGTGCCAAGTGTTGTAGTCTAGGGGCTGTACAAAAAATAAAATCATGGGGTAGACATTTAAAGGAGAACATCTCCACAAATCCGCATTTTCAGAGTTCTAGATCTCTGGAATAAGGAATCTTTTATTAAATTTCAGTGTTGTGGATTTAAAGTAATCCTTCACCTTAAAGGGTTTCTGTCACCAGTTTTTTCGGTATGAATAAGGCTGACATCAGAGATGTGCTAATGTCACCTGATTCCAAATATATATCTGTTTTATTTACTGGTGCCCCCATTTTTATATAAAATGAACTTTTATTTTATGCTAATAAGGCCTCTATGTGCAAGGGGCGTTACCCCTGCTCCTAGAGGCTCTGTTGATGGGACCAGGCAGAGAAGAAACACTCCATTCACCATAGTTTGCAAGGACCTTCAATGATGTCATGACCATGTGATCAGTCACATGGTTTAGGAGGAGACAGGCTGTTTGTGTGATCCTAACCATGTGACTGATCACATGGTCATGACATCATCTCTGGAAACCGTCAGCAAGTTGGCTATCTGATACTAATCTTATAGTTTCATTTTCATTCTGATTATGGCTTTCGTTCAGCCTATTAATATGTTACTGCCCTAGTAGTGTAGTCATCACATGCAGAAAAGACGGGGAGGCAGCGCTCTAAGTGCCTACATCAGTTACATGAAAGATAGAGTTCTATTCACACCTAAACATTAAGACACAGGGAGGCAGATCTGGATGAGCATAAGGAATTTACAGACAGAGAAGAACATAATGCTGCCTCCTTTCCACAGATATTACTATCTGTGTTTATGGGTTTTGTTTTTTTACAGGGAGAGAAAGGGGAGGCAGTACTATCTATGCCCACGTGGTATACAGAGAGAAACGGGGAGGCAGTACTATCTATGCCCACGTGGTATACAGAGAGAAAAAGGGAGACAGTACTATCTGTGCCCACATGGTATACAGGGAGAGACATGGAGGCAGTACTATCTGTGCTTACATGGTATACAGGGAGAGACAGGGAGGCAGTACTATCTGTGCTTACATGGTATACAGGGAGAGACAGGGAGGCAATACTATCTGTGCCTACATATTACACAGGGAGAGACAGGGAGGCAGTACTATCTGTACCTCCATGGTATACAGACAGGGGCGGACTGGGAACTTAAAGTGGCCCTGGAAAAAATACTAAAAGTGGCCCCATTTTGTAGTTGGGTCCAAATTTATGGAAGGCAGGGCCAGCAATACCATATTGTGGCACATTATACCACCCCAACAGAGCCAAATACCACAGTCCATCACAAAATTACTGCCAGCAGTACTAAATACATCCCCAAAACTTCCACTTGCTGGCAATTAGGAGGGCCCAGATGGCGCCCTGGGCATTGGCCAACCGGGAAACTTCCCTGTAAGGTCTATGGCCAATCTGCCCCTGTATACAGAGAGAGACAGGGAGGCAGTACTATCTGTACCTAAATGGTATACAGAAAGAGACAGGGAGGCAGTACTATCTGTGCCTACATGTTACACAGGGAGAGAATGGAAAGACAAGGAGGCAGTACTATCTGTGCCCACATGTTACACAGGAAGAGACAAGGAGGCAGTACTGTGTGTGCTTACATGGTATACAGGTTGAGACAAGAATGTAGTACTATCTGTAGGCACAGTACTATCTGTGCCTACATATTACACAGGGAGAGACAAGGAGGCAGTACTATCTGTGCTTACATGGTATACAGGTTGAGACAAGAAGGCAGTACTATCTGTGCCCACATGTTATACAGGGAGGCACTACTATCTGTGCCCACTTGTTATACGGGGAGGCAGTACTATCTGTGCCTGCATCATATACAGTGAGAGATAGGGAGACAGTACTATCTGTGCCCACATGGTATACAGGGAGAGACAGGGAGGCAGTACTATCTGTGCCCACACGGTATACAGGGAGAGACAGGGAGGCAGTACTATCTGTGCCCACACGGTATACAGGGAGAGACAGGGAGGCAGTACTATCTGTGCCCACATGGTATACAGGGAGAGACAGGGAGGCAGTACTATCTGTGCCCACATGGTATACAGGGAGAGGCAGGGAGGCAGTACTATCTGTGCCCACACGGTATACCGGGAGAGACAGGGAGGCAGTACTATCTGTGCCCACACGGTATACCGGGAGAGACAGGGAGGCAGTACTATCTGTGCCCACACGGTATACAGGGAGAGACAGCTGATGAGGCGAGAAAAGACCAGGCATTTCATGAGTTTAGGGCTGAAGGGGAAATCAGAGACAGGTTTGTAGTCAGGGGAAGATACTAGAAGAGAGAGGTTGAAAATTGAGATTTTAACCAGGTGAGTAGTGACAGCCGGGGAGAGAGACTGGAGGAGGTGTGAGGGAATAGGGGCAGTAGTGCATGTGGTAAGGAGGAGCCTGTAGACTTCCAAGGTCAAAAGTAGAAAGTGACCCAGAAGAGAAGTGGGAGGGAAGATGATCAATGATGCTTGGAGATAATTCCATGTCTGATGTTTTCAGTGGATGTCTAACTGCCCTCCATGACATCTTAGTAAACAATTCCCTGATGCAGAGAACTAACACGGTAAAGGGAGAAGTGGAGTACTGTAGGTGAGTCACTTCTCCACCATGGTGAGGACAGGAACCTCAGAGTGGTGTCTACTACAAAGCACCTGCTATATGACGCTCCAGGCACAGGTTGTTGGAAATGAAGCTTTCTAGGTAAAAGTCATATGCAAAGTGTCTGTCAAGGAAGAGAACCATCTCACCGGCGCCACCTATTGGACAAGGCTCCCTATGAGTCAAGATCCGACTTTCCAACAATCCTTCGGATTTGACAAGGGAATATAGCCAGACTACATATCCATCCATAGACAGCTGTTTCAGGGGGGCGTGCCCCTCATCAGGACAGATTAGGATTCTGTGACCTGTGGTGTTGGCTTTAAACCTGCACAATGTCAACAGCTACTCTGCAGGTAACATGTAAAACACAATACGGTACTTCTCATAGCTGAGGCTGCTCTACGACTGTATCCTGTGTAATCCAGACTGATACATGTTACCTGCACTAATACAATGTGGCAAACAGGTCTGCCCTTTGCAATGCCCTATGTGGGCACCCCCTCTACATGGTATACAGGGTGCAGATAACTGTACCAAACAGTGCACAATTATAAGCGCCGTACAAGTGCCCAACAGTGCTAAACATCGGGCAAATAATATTTCCACTACTATATTGTAGTGATACTATATAGTGCTGCCACCGGCAAACACTGCAAATATAATATATTGTGCCTAAGTAGCAGCCCCACAAAAATCAATAAAACAACCATAGAGTGCTGAAATAATACCACCCTACAGTGCTGAAATATTACTGCTATAAAGTGCTGAAACAATACAAACATACAGTGCTAAAATAACACCATATGGTGCATCCAAACAATGTTAAAAAAATACCACCATATTGTGCTGAAATAATACTGCCATAAAATATTGAAATACCACCATACAGTGCTGAACTAATACCACTATACAGTGCTGAAATCATACCACTATACAATGCAGAAATCATACCACCATACAATACCGAAATACCACCATACAGTGCAGAAATCATACCGCCATACAATGCAGACATTATACCACCATACAGTGCAGAAATCATACCACCATACAGTGCAGAAATACCGCCATGCAATGCAGAAATCATACCACTATACAGTGCTGAAATACCACCATACAGTACAGAAATAATACTACTGCAAAATGCTGAAATACCACCACACAGTGCTGAAATACCACCATACAGTACAGAAATAATACTACTACAAAATGCTGAAATACCACCAGACAGTGCTAAAATCATTCAATGCTGAGATACCGATTTACAGGGCTGAAATAATACTGCCATATTACAGTAAGCCTATATATTGAAATGGTGAGCAGTTGTTTTGTTCCCTGTTTGGCTGGATCCTTATATTGTTATTATAGCGTTTTTATTGTTACTTTATATATAGAAAGTGATTGTTATAGGGAGGAATAAGAGTATGTAATGTCAGGGATCAGAGGGGACAAGTGAGAACACCCTTGAGTCAGGGCCAAACCCAAGGCCTCAGGCTCCAGGTATTTCCTGAAGCTCTGTTTGTGTGTTTTTTGGGGTCTTTTTTGTGTACTGCAGCTTTTTGTTCCAATAAACAATGAAAACCTCTTGGTTTCATGGTTTTATGAGCGCGGACTCCTGGGGGCGATCCATTCACAAATCAAGTCTCTGTATAAGGTTTCAGCTACATGTAGTGTTTTTGTAACACAGGGTCGTCATGGCGACTATTCAAATGTATTTCGATGTAGCAGAGCTTATTGTGTAATCTAACTGTTGCTTTCTGCATCAGGATAGCAGAGTAAGGCCAAACCATGAACTTACGTTTCTATACACATACGAGAGTGTTGAAAAAAAAGCCCAATAACAATAGTGTAGTGTCCTGGAGCAATGGAGGTTTGTGGACATTTGTCCCTATAGCTACTACACTAAGCCATCAACTCCCTACTTTATTGCAGCTTGAATGGTTTACTTGCACTGCGATTTATGCTGTTGTGTGCACTTATGTGGTTTCATTTGGTTGAACTGCATTTATATCTTTATTGTAATGTATCCTATTCATTTGCACTGTTATTGCACTATAGCCTCACTGCACTGTGGAAAGGGTTAATGCACAGCAAGAGACTTTCTGACGTTCTACCTATGCAAAAAAACTAGACACACTGACCTTCTGACCGCCAGGTTTAGCTCTATTGTTTATGTCTGAAGACTCGTTTATGAAAAACTGCTTATTTTTTTTCCCATAGACTTGCATTGATCTCTATACAAGTCTATGGCAGACGGAAATTGTAACAATGTTTCTTTTTAGGCTGCGCTTCTCCCCTACACCCCTCCCACTAGAACATTGTAGTTCAGCTACAAACTGAATATAAGCAGAGCAGTCATAGCCCCTGGTGTTCTAGGGGTAGATAGGGACCAGTGCTTAGTAGGGGAGACCCTGCCAGGCTGCATGAGTGACCAGAAGATGATGCTGAGACAGGGATGCTGAGCCACAGATCCAGGGTTACCAGCCCTGTGACCAGGGAACCAGCTGGATGACTGAGACACAGACCCTGGGCCTTTGGCCAGGGTACCAGCCTTCTGAGAGAGGGAGAGGGACAGCTAGCTCAAGGCTTTCCTCAGCATCAAACCCTTCTTTTACCAGGAGGAGACTGGAGAACCCAGCCCTATGCCTCACCTGTATTGTTTTGTACCTGAATTCCTCCAGTAAAGAAGCACCCTGGTTACTGCAGACCCTGACTCTCTGGACTTATTTCCCATTGGGGTGCACCACACCTTAACATCCCTTCCAGGAGAGCAGCAACACATGGCCATCCCAAATCTGGTGACTGCAATAGCAGTGCCAGCATCTTATGTGTAAAGACTCAAACATTTAATGTATGAACTGGAAAAGTGTTTGAGATTTCACTTTCCTTTCAATGATTGAACTAATATTTAGTGTCTTAACCATTTTCTTTGAGAACTGCTTGACATCTGTGTTACATGGAGTTGACCACCTTCTGGCACCTCTAAACAGGTCTTCAAGTCCAGGTTCTTCTGCATTTTGGGGTTTTGCCTCCTAAGCCACTTTGATGTCACCCCACAAGCTTTCTATGGGATTGAGGTCAGGACACTCCATTACCTCAATCATGTTTGTTCACTTACTGGAAGGTTTTGGGTCATTGTTGTGTTGAAACACCAATTTCAAGGACATTTCTTATTTGGCCGAGGGCAACATTATTTCCTCAAGTATCTTGATATGTTTACACTGATCCATGATCCCTCATATGCAATAAATAGGTCTAACGCTATGGTATGAGACCCCCCCCCACCCCCATTTCAGGATTTTTGCACCACCATGCTTTACTTAAAAAGAACAGTTGTGCTTTCATCAGTAAACAAAACGTTGTGCCATTTCTCTTTGGTCAAATCGATGTGTTCCTTCTGATTGTAGCAGTACTCACTGGTATCTTCTGATCTTCTTTGGTCTTTCTGGAGGTGATCATTGGCTGAGCCTTTGCCATTTTAGCTATTCTTCCATCTCTTCGAGCAGTAGTTCCTTGCTTTCTTCCACGTGTTTCAGGTTTTGGTTTCCACATCAAAGCATGTGATATCATTCTAGCTGAGCGGCCTCTCCAATCAACTTTTTAATTAATGTATGCTCTGCATCAGAACAATGTCTGAGACAACCTATTTTCCTCAGTATTTCAGAAGGAAATACAGTATAACTAACTTGTGCAACATTCCTTAAATAATGGCCAAAATTCACACCTGTTATTCCACTGAATGACTGACATCTCACAATGATGTCCTGAAGTATTATTTTTGGCTTTTACATAGGACTGCTGGCAAACCTACTAAAGTGTCTTAAAGCAGAACTAAAGCTTATATGGAGATGTTCTTCAGACTTTGTTGCTTTTGTAAATCAGGTTTTTCTAGTTTTTCAACCCCAAACAGCCATTGATTTGTCACGGCATTTAATGTAGGTTAAAACCATGGGGTTCTTTGGTTTGGCTGATACTTCTCTTTTATGGGTTGGACATTGACTTAAGGATTTACACATCCCGATTATCAGGAGCAAACATTTCAATGAACCCTTGTTACCGATTATCCGACTGCTTCCATCCTCACAGTTGGCTGCTCCTTGTACCATCTAAATGCGTCTTTACAGTAATGATCTCCAACCTGTGGCTCTGCAGCTGTTTCAAAGCTACAACTCCCATGCTCTGAAAAGCTCTGGCTGTCAGGGCATAATGGGGGGTGTTGTTGTGGAACTGCTGGAAAACCACAGGTTGGAGAACATTGACGTACAGTGTAGCTGGTACTAAAGAGGCTGTGCTCTTCCTTCTAGAGGAGACTTTGCCAGCAAGACACCTGGATCTCTGCAAGGAGTCGCCCTCCATTCACTTTCTATGGGGTCAGCGAAAATAACCGAGCGATGGCCTGGCTATTTCTGTTGGGCCCATAAAAAATGGACGTGAGCGGTGATCGGTCATGCACAGTGCACTCCCATTCACTTCTATGGGGAGGGTGCTTAGTCCGATATAAGTGGGACCTGAATTATGTTAAATTTCCCCCTTCATGGTAAGAGGGTGCGGCCGCAGAACAAGAAATGCACGTCCAGTCTCATTGCTGATCATGCAGATCTCCTCTGGTTACACCCAGGGAGCTAATTTTATTAGAAATACATGATGGTGTAATCACACCCCCCTTTGTCATCAATTTTAATATGTCCAATCACAATCATACAAGTTTACATTGAACAACAAATCAAAATTGTGATATTGGCAGCCAATTGGGATACACATTACTTCATCTATCTGGGAAATTCCATATGCATATATTAACTTCTGCTAAGTTCCTGTTTTCCTACAGACATATCAAGTGATTATGAGTCATTTTTATTTTTAAGCATACGTGACATCTAATGGAGATTAGAGATTATAAGATATAAAAGATATGTCTATAAGGAGATGGAGACCACCTAATAATGAAATATACAACCCTAGCACAATTGTGTTCACCCACTAACTAAATTTCTTTAACACACCTATAAGACAATGGGGGCCCTTACTACTACAGACCTAGCAGAGTGGGCAAGATGAGACAAGGGTCACATGACCTTACTGTATTGTGAATATGGGTCGATATTAGGGAGACCAAATGGTCGGCAGAATACCGTAGGTCAATGTCACTGGCTGCAAGCAGAACACAACAGTATATGTCAGCGCCATATTTTACTATACCTCTGCCTGGAAGATCAGGGTGATGCCTGCTTGCAGTGAATGATCTGCTGGCGATTTGCAAGCATGTTTCCTTGAGAAATGTTGTGCCAAAAATTAAATAAATCTCAGGGAAGACTGGTGAATGTGGGGTGTGACGCACCACGTTGCCTTACCTGCATTGTCCAAGCATTTAAAGGGGTTGGCCACCTTTGTTTTTTTTTTTGTTTTGTTTTCATCTGCTTAGCAATCTCCAGGGTCAGAAGTGAATGAGAAGAACCTCTGGGTGCAACGGCAGTGCCCTTGTTGCACCAAGGGGCTAATTGTCATATTATTAAATATCTCTCCACTGATTTCTCCACATTGTGGGCACGTATCGAGATGGAACCAATGGCATTAGATTCAGCTGGCAACCCCACGTCTCCAATGTCAGCTGAGGTAGGTGGTCACAGATTCCCTTTAAGCATTTCCTACCGTTTTGAGAATACAGCAGAACTATGTGTCTCCATGGTTACATACTACAAGCGACTGACTACAATAGATTTTATAGTCTATGGAAATGGATACCGGTTGGTCTGCATGGATGAGGTATACACAAAACAGTAGGAGATTTCCAGTAAAGTTGGTTTATTTTTGGTTGAGATGCCCAAATTTGCTCACAAAGGCTCATTGTGACTGCTGCCTGTGCCCCCTATAGCTACATCCCTGTCTATGGACATAGAATATTGTGAGACGTGAGGTTTCTAGGATCACCTAGATCTTCTTTTATCAGCCAAAGCACAGGTATCATGCTCTGGAAGATTGCTGGTATAAGGCGCCCCTCTAGGAACATCACCCCTTGGAGTATATATTTCTATAATGGCACTATCTGGCTCCATAGGAATTGCGACTGTACCAGTCAATGTAAACAGAAACAAAAAAAACTTAACTAAATAATGTCTCTTGGAAGGTGGAGGAAGGAAAAACAAAAATTAAAAAATGAAATCCTTGTCCCTAAAGGGTTAAGGAAAGACTTTAAGTCTCATCTTCACTTCTTATCTGGAAATCTGACACTTTCTGCCCTTGCACGGAATGTTAATAAATATGACCTCCCCCCCCAAGACATTCTGGACCAGTGAGGTCCTCATTTCGGCCATATCAGAAGTTCTGCCTGGGTTCTCCTCACGGACTGCTCACAGTAAGAGGCATCAGCTCTTGTCATCAGTGCAAACACTTGGAGCCGTCTTCACACTTATGCTGACATAACTGTTATGTAATCCTCTGAAGCAGATCAAAGACACGTCTGGAGTCGGCCGCAAGTCACACTTCCCTCGATGATCTTATGATCTGTTATTTGTCTACATAGGACACTTGGCTCTCCTCTAATTCCCATAGACTGCAATGGAGCAATCTCTGCAGATGTGCAGTCTCGTATTGTAGCCACCCGATCAACAATGGGGATAACAGGACTACCCAGAGCTCAGACATCAGATGTTTGTGGCATACCCTATGTCTGGTGTCAGAATACCCCTTTAATAATGAGGCTGCATCAGATATCTTCGGGGCACAGTCAAGGGTTATACACAGGATTAAAATGAATACACATTGCAACCATGAACTTTTTCCATTGCCTCATCCAGATTTCTGTGAAATCAAAACTCAGCCGTTGTGTAATGAGCTGTCGGCGGACGGACTCCCCATAGCGGTTGTATATACAGTTCTCTGCTATTAGTTTATAGGAGATTATCTATAGCACTACCATGTGTGGCATCAGAATTTTCTACTGATATAATATATCATATTTGGTTGTTGGGTAGATGACTTATCAATTGTCTTATTGACTTTTTTCTTCTTCTCATATTACGGTATGGATATGACTTATAGGATTTTCAATTGTGGTAGTATCTGGTGGTCATCAGGAGAGTAACACAAAATCTTGGGGTCACCTAGCAATGCTTTTATGGGGTTGTTCTCTCCTACAGTACAGTGACAAAACACACAGGCACATACGTATAGACATTAGTACAAGTAAGTACATATAAGTGTATACAAATGCACATTTCTAAACTGATATAAACATATATCTACGCTGATATAAACCATAGGGAACAGTGCAGCCTTAAACTCTACCTGTTCCTACCTACTTGCACAATCTGCCCTAAATAGCAGCACCCAACTGGGTGACGGTACCTAACCTGGATAAATGTATGGGACCGAATCTAGAGGGGAAAGAGAAGTCAGACTGAGCAAAATATATGTCAAAGGGAACCTGTCCCCACACTATGCAGTGTGCTCTGCGGGCAACAGGTTATGGAGCAGGGGGAGCTGAACAGGCCGATGTTTAGTTTTTGTAGGAAAAGAATCTGTAAAACTTGTAATTTATTCATTTCATCCTCTGCTCTTTTTATGCTCAGAAGTCATGTGACTGAGTGGACATGTTTTGCATCCAGTCAACCATATGTAAATCAGGTGCAGTCATCAAAAGTTCGACGGTACCAGGTCTATCTCAGAAACCTTCTGTATTTCTCCATTGACTCCTACTGGGAAATGAAACACTGCTGTTCCTAACTGTACCCTTAGCCAGGCAGAGTTAGCTGTCAGCTAAATAAATTACAGGTTTTATTAAACCCTTTACCACAAAGCTACGGTATATATCAATCTGCTCAGCTCCGCTATTACATGCTATATCCTGCAGGTTGCACTATATTTTCATGGATTCTGGGATGTGGGATGTCTATACACAAAAAGCATTATTGACTATCCCTTTCTATAAAATAAAATAAAAAAGTAAAACATATACAGACATATTCCAGCTGAAAATAAGCTAAAATGATACAACTTTGGCCTCTTGTGAGTAAATGGAAGTCACATGAATTTGGCCTCCACAACGACTCAGACCACATCACCAAAGTCAGACTCTGATGGAGCTTCAGTCATCATGGAGGTTCTGCTCAAGGCAAAGTCAGCAACTGGTGGCTGGTCTGTCTGTAAATTTTAACTCCAGGTCTATATTTTCATTATGTGGAGCCTCTCTGATTGCTCTGATATGAATGGTTCCTACGTGAGGAATTACTCCACCCGATCGCTGGGCCTTGTATATAGCTCTGAATGCTTCCCAGAAAAATAACAATTCTTTCTCCCCAATTCCAGCATTTTCAGCCTTTCTACAAATTCTATATACTCTAGATCTCATAGATTAGGCTGACAGGTGCAATATACGAGCCCAGGACTGAACTTTGCTCCTTTTATTTGCAGATTTAGAGCACCAGGGAACGAGATGCATTTTCAGTGGATGTTTATCTTCTTATTGGTGTCTTGTTGGATAGCGCCAACTGAAGAGTCAAAGGGATCATGGGGAATATCATCTCTGTTGTCCACCTTGGTAAGTATCATGGCGGGAAGGAGCCAGGCAGAATCTGATCATCTAGCATAGTTTACATGGTGTCCATAATCTCTCTTCGTAATCTGAAATCTCCAATCCTTCAGATAAGAGCATATTTTGACCGAAATGATCTGAAATCTAATTGCTATAATACAATGCACACAAATATTACTATAATACTGACTGCATGTACAGAAATATAACTATAATACTGCCTCCTATGTACAAGAATATAACTACTATAACACTCTCCATGTAAAAGAATAATAACTACATAAATACTGCTCTATGTACAAAAATATAAAAACTACTATAACTACTTCTACTATGTACAAAAATATAACTACTATAATACTGCTCCTATGTACAAGAATATAACTACTATAATACTGCTCCTATGTACAAGAATATAACTACTATAATACTGCTCCTATGTACAAGAATATAACTACTATAATACTGCCTCCTATGTACAAGAATATAACTACTATAATACTGCCTCCTATGTACAAGAATATAACTACTATAATACTGCTCCTATGTACAAGAATATAACTACTATAATACTGCCTCCTATGTACAAGAAATAACTACTATAATACTGCCTCCTATGTACAAGAATATAACTACTATAATACTGCTCCTATGTATACAAGAATATAACTACTATAATACTGCCTCCTATTAACAATATAACTACTATAATACTGCCTCCTATGTACAAGACTATAACTACTATATACTGCTCTATGTACAAAGATATAACTACTATAATACTGCCTTCTATGTACAAGAATATAACTACTATAATACTGCCTCCTATGTACAAGAATATAAATAACTACTATAATACTGCTCCTATGTACAAGAATATAACTACTATAATACTGCCTCCTATGTACAAGAATATAACTACTATAATACTGCCTCCTATGTAAAGATATAAACTACTATAATACTGCCTCCTATGTACAGAATATAATACTATAATACTGCCTTAATGTGTATATAACTACTATAATACTGCCTCCTATGTACAAGAATAAATAACTACTACTATATACTGCTCCTATGTATAATAAGAATATAACTACTATAATACTTGCCTCCTATGTATACTGTAATAAAAAGATATAACTACTATAATACTGCTCCTATGTACAAGAATATACTACTACTATAATACTGCTCCTATGTACAAGAATATAACTACTATAATACTGCTTCTATGTACAAGAATATAACTACTATAATACTGCCTCCTATGTACCAAGAATATAACTACTAAATAATACTGCCTCCTATGTACAAGAATTACTGCTCCTATGTACAAGAATATAACTACTATAATACTGCCTCCTATGTACAAGATATAACTACTAATAATACTGCCTCCTATGTACAAGAATATAACTACTATAATACTGCTCCTATGTACAAGAAATAAACTACTATAATACTGCTCCTATAATAAGTACAAGAATATAACTACTATAATACTGCCTCCTATGTAACAAGAATATAACTACTATAACTATGTACTACTATAATACTGCCTAACCTTAATACTGCCTATGTACAAGAATATACTACTAATATATAATACTGCCTCCTATGTACAAGAAATATAAACTATAATACTGCTCCTATGTACAAGAATATAACTACTATAAGCTACTAAGAATATATAACTACTGCTGCTCCTATGTACAAGAATATAACTACTATATAATACTGCCTCCTATGTACAAGAATATAACTACTATAATACCTGCCTCCTATGTACAAGAATATATAACTACTATAATACTGCCTCCTATGTACAAGAATATAACTACTATAATACTGCCTCCTATGTACAAGAATGTAAACTACTTATAATACTGCTCCTATGTACAAGAATATAACTACTATAATACTGCCTCCTATGTACAAAAATATAACTACTATAATACTGCCTCCTATGTACAAGAATATAACTACTATATAATACTGTCTCCTGTACAAGAATATAAACTACTAATAAATACTTACTTGCCTATGTACAGAATATAACTACTATAATACTGCCTCCTATGTACAAGAATATAACTACTATAATACTGCCTCCTATGTACTACAAGAATATAACTACTATAATACTTGCCTCCTATGTACATACAAGATAATTACTATATACTGCCTCCTATGTACAAGATATAAACTACTATATAATACTGCTTCCTATGTACAAGAATATAACTACTATAGTACTGCCTCCTATGTACAAGAATATAACTACTATAATACTGTCTCCTAAGTACAAGAATATAACTACTATAATACTGCCTCCTATGTACAAGAATATAACTACTATAATACTGCCTCCTATGTACAAGAGTATAACTACTATAATACTTCCTCCTATGTACAAGAATATAACTACTATAATACTGCCTCCTATGTACAAGAATATAACTACTATAATACTGCCTCCTATGTACAAGAGTATAACTACTATAATACTGCTCCTATGTACAAGACTATAACTATAATAAAGTATAATACTCCCTTTGAAAGTCTCAGAAAACATCCACATTGTTTTCATTTATGTAGATTTTCCAGAACTCTTCGGTCTCATAAATCGCCTTTTGTTTTCTTCAAAGTAGCTAATTTAATTGAATTCAATAATTGATTTGGCTCTCTCGCCGGAAAAGTAGCTGGAAGCTGACATTTCTCTATATAAGGCGAGGAGCGCGGTGACGTGAAGAATCACTTAACCTCGGTGTTTGGTCTAGGTTTGAACAAGTATCTCATATATCCCCGAGACATCCTGTAATCACGTACATTGATGTGGAACACCAGATTTCATGTTCTTAACTCTTTGCCGACAGAACGGATGTCGGTTCGTTCTCAAAGTTCTCCAAGAACTTTTGGAATTGTTGGGGGGAGGTCGATGAGATCATGACTCTCTGATGAGTCTAGTGTCATAGAGCGTAGGTCTGAAGGCCACCTGAGGACCTTTTCTTCTCCCAGCCACTACTGAGCATATATATTCTAAGACCCATTTGCAGTGGTACTGGTTGGATTCCCACCATGTCGCTTTACTGGAAACTCTACTGAATGTTAATGAACTTATCTGCGTAGACGTCTCACCAAACCAGTTTCTACACATTTCTTAGATACGATGGTGACCAGCATGAGAAGAGTCACGCATGTCACTGCATTCCTGCTGACGCATCACCTAGACACAGAGTAGAATCTTCTGATAGCGGGGGAGCAATACACACTGTTATTTAACCCCTAAAGAGCACAGCCTAGTTGGGTACTTAAAGGGGTTGTCCTGTATGGACATTGGTGGCATATCACTAGGGTATCCCACCATTATCTGATAGGTGCAGGTCCCACGGAGCAGACCGCACATGCATGGCCTCCCTCTATTCATTTCTATGGGAGTGCCAAAAATAGCTGAGGAAGTGAATGGAGCAGTGGCCGCGCTTGTGCGTGCACTGCCGTTCATTTTTATGGGACCGTGCTGTTCGGCTATTTCGACAGTACTGTAGAAATGAATGGAGGGAGGTCCTCTCTCCTTTATTTTGCAGGCTCCGTTCTAGAGATGCGGGTCCCAGAAGTATCAGACATTGGTGGCATATCCTAGCGATATGCAGCCACCTATGTATGAGATGGGCCCACCCCTTTAACCTTATTCTATAGGTCAGTACGAATATGGAGATACCACTTTTATATGGTATTTTTTCCTGTTTTGGTGCTTTAAATTATTTTTATTTTTTTTAAATAAAATTCTCTGTTAAAATTGAAAAGATTGAAAAAATTTGATTTGGTTTCAATTCAGTCAAAGTCGACTTATTCAATTAAAGTCCAATTCTACCCAAATCAAAAGTGTGCCAATTGGCCTGAAGTCTCCGAGGACCTCTCTCTTTTCTCTCTTTTTTTTCAAAAATAGTTTTATTTTTTACTTGTCTACCCCACCAAAAATTACATTTTGTTCAATTCAATTTTAAATTCACTCATCTATTCTACTTTTTTGTCGCCATATTCTGACAGCCGTAAATTTTCTGCTGACTGAGCAGCACGAAGACATGTTTTTGCTGGGATGATCTGATACATGTGATCAGTTTTTATTCCATTATTTTGGAAGGAGGCAAGGTGACCAAATAAATTACAATTTTGGCACTGGATAATTTTTTTTTCAGCATTCATCATGAGTATTAAATCATGGGATGATTTAATAGATCAGTTACAGAAGCGCCAATACAAATTCTGTTCATTATTTTTTACATGTAAAATGGGCACATTTTTTTAATACTTTGAATTGTTTTACATATTTTGTTTTAAACTTTATTTGTTTTTCAATTTATTTAATTTTTTGTCCCCTTAGGGGACTTGAACTTGTGAATCGCTTTTGAATTCTTTTAGTCCCCTTAGGGGACTTGAACTTGTGAACTTTTAATCTCTTGTCTTATACATTGTAATATTCCTGCATTACAGTGCATAGCGATTCTGACAGACCCCTAGATGTCATGACAACTACTCTCCCTCTCTCTGTCTAACCTCTCAGATGCTGCTGTTGTTATCGATTGTGGCATCTGAGAGGTTAAACTGTTGGGATCTGAGTTAGTTCCCATTCCAGCAGTGAGAGCTGGTAGCTGTATAACACAGCTGGCACCTGCAACCAATGGCACCCACCTCCGGAGCCCACGCCACTGCCATGACGTACTATTACAACACAGAGTGCAAAGAGTTTGCCCAGTTTAAAAAAAAAATAAAACAAAACATTGTCCTGTACCCTACCAGAGAATACAAAGAAGGGGGTGAGGGTGTCTTCTGTTTAGGATCCTCCAGACTAGAAAAGGCGCATCAGTGGCTACTAAGAGTGTCTCTCGCTCTGAAGGACCTGTCCTGTCCTGTATCACACCAACAACCCATTGATTTCAATGGACACTGTGCAATGCTTTATTTTCCCTGTGGGGGCACTGCAGAGAAACTGAACACTTACTGTTTCCCACAGATTACAGATGATTGCTGGAGGTTCCACATTAAAGGAATACAACCAGTCATCGAAATGTGTATATGTAGAGAGAGTACAATCTGGGTATGCTACATCTAATGTACAGCATACAGTATAATGATAAGTTACCGCTGTGTTTTTATTACAGATTCATGGGGACCCTGAAATCGAATCTGAAACAGTCATGGAAAGAAGTCTGTCGAGAAGGAAGCGTGCGACCGGTAATGTATCATCGTTATTATGCTCCTCCCAGGAATTAAAGGGTGTCTGTCAGCTCTTTTAACTATCATAACTACTGTCAGCACCAGGTAGGGGCTGGGGAGAGCAGGACAAACAGCTTTTGTGGATCTTTTCTCATCAGGAGTAGTGTCAAGATGAACATTTATTCTTCTCCTGCAAGTGCCCAGGAGGAGGAGTTTCACTGTGAGGTGCTTTCTGCACTGAGCTGCCCCTCCCCTCTGCTCTGATTGACAGCTGTAGTGGTCTCCTAGTTGGATGATAAAGTGTTTGTGGAGGAGCTTTTCTTATCAGGAGTAGTGTGCAGATGAAGTTTTATTCTCCCAGATTCTCATCTTGTAAGTGCCAAAGAGGCCAAATTTCACTGCAAAGTGCTCTCTGCTCTGGATAAGAACTGTAGTGGCCTCCTGGTAGGATGCTACAGCTGTCACTTAGAGGGGAGGGGCTGTGAAGCAGCTCAATGCAGAGAGCACTTGGCACTTGCAAGAGGAGAATCTGGCAGAATAAAACTTCATATTCTCACTATTCCTGATGAGAAAAGCTCCACAAAAGCTTTATCATCCAACTAGACCAGAATCTGACAGAATAAATGTTCATCTTCACACTACTCCTAATGAAAAAATCTAAAAAAAAAAATGTTTTTCCTGCTCTCCCCAGCCCCTACTTAGTGCTGTCAGCAGTTGAGCATGGTCAGAACTGCTGACAGATCCCACTGTCTTATTGGTATGGCACTGCACAAGGCTGAGTGGAGGCGCTGTCTTATTGGTATGGCACGGCACATGGCACAGCGGAGGGGCGGTCTTATTGGTATGGCACTGCATATTGCACAGCGGAGGCGCTATCTTATTGGTATGGCACTGCACATGGCACAGCGGAGCCCCTGTCTTATTAGTATGGCACTGCACAAGTGTATCCAAAGAAAAAGGAATGAGTGGTTCACAGCAAAGCAAATATTAGCTGAGGAGATGACATACTTAGCTGTACAAACACCGACATTATAGTTCTGTGGAATCAGCAGCAGGCGCGGCATAACTTACTGGGATGCTGAAGGAGCGGCACGCCTGTGGCTGGGGCATGGCTGAGGTGCTTGGGAATTCAGGGGCCACAACCATATTTTTTTTATTTGGCATTTGTGATATTCAAAATGGAGAACGGGAAGTATTAAATCTGCTCAACGTGTCACATAAAAGGGCGTGTGCCTGATGATGGGGTGAGCCCTCCATACTGAAGACTAAGTAACTGAGTAATAGGAGCAGAAGAATCTCTGGTGGAATGAGGATACAGGAAAGATAGATAGATAGATAGATAGATAGATAGATAGATAGATTCTTATTTCCCTCCGTATACTCCCATCCTTAAAGGAAGTCACATGTGGCCATTTTTTTCCATCCGTGCCAGTAATACAATCGTGCCATTCATCATTTTGGAATTTCTGTATCACCACTGATACCTGGAGCTTTGTCTCCACAACACGCCTTCATCACCTGAGCAAACATTTCATTTCCACGTGTCGCTTTGTTGTGGCACCATCTTGCCAGTCTTGTTGGCGAGGCTCCACCAATCAAAAAAACCCCGACATGAAACAGACAGTGGATTGTCAGAGATGTCTTTCCTGTAAGGGTTAAACAGTCACTGAGCACAGGATGTGTGAGAGCGACACTGAGGGCATTACCTCCAGGAGACTATCTGTCCAAAGTGGGTAAAGGAGCAGATAAGAAAGTCATATGTTCTTTTTCTAAGTTAAAAACTAGCTTATGAAATGTGAACAGTAGGCATAATATATTTCCCCAATAACAGCAGTCCGGATGTGTAGTCTGGAGCGCCCCCTATAACAGCAGTCTGGATGTATAGCCTTGAGCGCCCCGTATAACAGCAGTCTGGATATGTAGTCTGGAGCGCCCCCTATAACAGCAGTCTGGATGTGTAGTCTGGAGCACCCCCTATAACAGCAGTCTGGATGTGTAGTCTGGAGCGCCCCCTATAACAGCAGTCTGGATGTGTAGTCTGGAGCGCCCCCTATAACAGCAGTCTGGATGTGTAGTCTGGGGCTCCCCTATAACAGCAGTCTGGATGTATAGTCTGGAGCGCCCCCTATAACAGCAGTCTGGATGTGTAGTCTGGAGTGCCCCCTATAACAGCAGTCTAGATGTGTAGTCTGGAGCACCCCCTATAACAGCAGTCTGGATGTGTAGTCTGGAGCACCCCCTATAACAGCAGTCTGGATGTGTAGTCTGGAGTGCCCCCTATAACAGCAGTCTGGATGTGTAGTCTGGAGCGCCCCCTATAACAGCAGTCTGGATGTGTAGTCTGGGAGCGCCCCCTATAACAGCAGTCTGGATGTGTAGTCTAGAGTGCCCCCTATAACAGCAGTCTGAATGTCTAGTCTGGAGCGCCCCCTATAACAGCAGTCTGGATGTGTAGTCTGGAGCACCCCCTATAACAGCAGTCTGGATGTGTAGTCTGGAGCGCCCCCTATAACAGCAGTCTGGATGTGTAGTCTAGAGCGCCCCCTATAACAGCAGTCTGAATGTCTAGTCTGGAGCGCCCCCTATAATAGCAGTCTGGATGTGTAGTCTGGAGCGCCCCTTATAACAGCAGTCTGAATGTGTAGTCTGGAGCACCCCCTATAACAGCAGTCTGGATGTGTAGTCTGGAGCACCCCCTATAACAGCAGTCTGGATGTGTAGTCTGGAGCGCCCCCTATAACAGCAGTCTGGATGTGTAGTCTGGAGCGCCCCCTATAACAGCAGTCTGGATGTGTAGTCTAGAGCGCCCCCTATAACAGCAGTCTGAATGTCTAGTCTGGAGCGCCCCCTATAACAGCAGTCTGGATGTGTAGTCTGGAGCACCCCCTATAACAGCAGTCTGGATGTGTAGTCTGGAGCGCCCCCTATAACAGCAGTCTGGATGTCTAGTCTGGAGCGCCGCCTATAACAGCAGTCGATGTGTAGTCTGGAGCGCCACCTATAACAGCAGTCTGGATGTGTAGTCTGGAGCACCCCTATAACAGCAGTCTGGATGTGTAGTCTGGAGCACCCCCTATAACAGCAGTCTGGATGTGTAGTCTGGAGTGCCCCCTATAACAGTAGTCTCGATGTGTAGTCTGGAGCGCCCCCTATAACAGCAGTCTGGATGTGTAGTCTGGAGCGCCCCCTATAAGAGCAGTCTGGATGTGTAGTCTGGAGCGCCCCCTATAACAGTAGTCTGGATGTGTAGTCTGGAGCTCCCCCTATAACAGCAGTCTGGATGTCTAGTCTGGAGCGCCGCCTATAACAGCAGTCGATGTGTAGTCTGGAGCGCCCTCTATAACAGCAGTCTGGATGTGTAGTCTGGAGCCCCCCTAATAACGGCAGTTTGGCATTTTTGTTAGAGTGCCCTGTTAAGGCAGTGAATAATCATTTTTAAAGGGGACCTCCCAGTAAAATAGAGGGTTCCTTTTCTTGGCAACTCTAAAGTGTGTCTGAGTAGGGCAGGCAGATGCATGTACTAGTTGAAGGAAGGTCTCCTGGAGACAACAAGGATCAGCATTTCTTTACATTTTTTGGGTGCCACCTCCTCACCTCCCCGCTGCCTGCACCTCTATGGACAAAAATAGGGCTTACAAATAGTCACCCGTTGACGGCTGCTGATGTTTTTGCTTACGTCATTAGCGCACAAAGGAATCTCTTTTTCTGTATACCATGTGGAAACCTGTATTCATGGATGGTACTGTTAGGTAAACCTCGGGGTCAGACTGTTACGTTGGCGGCGCGCTCACACAATGGCGGCACGGATTGTGTCTAAGCCTTGTTTTTATAGCAAATATCTCCTGACCTTCAAACAATCGAGGTTGGGGGGGGTGGCTTTCTTCGGTTTTTCCTCCTAATCAACTCAATACTAACCTTAATCTGGGTGCTATTAACGTCAGTCACATTCAGAGGAGTCCAACAAGCTGAGATATGAGGTTTTGCTTGGTGGGGTCTTCACAGGACCTTACACTTGGTACCTTCTGTTGGTGCCTTCACCAGGTGTACGGTCAATCAATCTACCGATACAAACACCTATAGCTCATAGTGCCTAATGATAAGCGCCATATAGTAAGCAACAGATCGGCCAGATAATACATCCATATAGTCGCCTTAAAGGGGGAATGTGACTGCACTGTATGTGGGGATGTAATTGCACTGTATATGGGGAATGTGACTTCACTGTATGTGGGGATGTGATTGCACTGTATATGGGGAATGTGATTGCACTGTATATGGGGAATGTGACTGCTCTTTATATGGAGAATGTGACTGCAATGTATATGGGAAATTTGAATAATCTGTATATGGGGAAGGTGACTGCACTATATATGGGGGAGGTTACTGCACAGTTTATGGAGGAGGTTACTGCACTGTATTTGAGGGATGTGACTGCAATGTATATGGGGATGGCCGCACTGTATATGCGGGAACTGTCTGCACTCTATATGGGGGAGGTGACTGCGCTGTATATGGGGGAGTTGACTGCACTGTATATGGCGGAAATATGGTTGGAGTCAGGGTCACATGTGGCTGACTTTGCATATGGAAGGAGGCAGGAGTCATCACTGTATATGAGGGTCACCATCTTTACTGGTAGAGCAAGACACCACAACTTACCCCAGGCTTGTGCACTCCATGGTCCAGGAAAGCTGGGTGACAACCCCATGGTGATCTATACCTGCCAGCACTGCTTGTTTGCAGCAGGTGACATCCAGGACCCCTGAAGCTGGGTGGTTACTCCATGGCGGCCGTGGTAGTGACCATCACCAAACCTTCCCAAAAAAAAGTATCTACCGTAATTTAAATTACTAAAAAACTAACTGTACTGAGCGCAGAACCACTGCTGACACTGTGACGAGTCCTCTGCTGTGATGTAGTTTATAATCTGATGAGTGATTGTATATATGTGTTGCTAACAACAGTGACCCCCCTGGCACCAGAGGATGGCATAGCACCTACCCCCCACACACACACTCCGCAGGCCGAAGTGAACAAAAACACCAATGAATCTGCCTGACATCAGAACATTTTACTCATCACCTCGCAGAGATTTCATTTTCCAAACATTCTAAAGAATTTCTTACAGCCGCTCTGCTATACCAGTCCCAGAACAGGGACAGCCGAATATGGAGTGCCACGCAGTGAGGGACCATCAGGACCCCAGCTGTTAGGGACCATCAGGACCCCAGCTGTTAGGGACCATCAGGACCCCAGCTGTTAGGGACCATCAGGACCCCAGCTGTTAGGGACCATCAGGACCCCGGCTGTTAGGGACCATCAGGACCCCGGCTGTTAGGGACCATTAAGACTCCGGCTGTGAGGGACCATCAAGACCCTGGCTGTGAGGGACCATCAGGACTCTCTTGGCTGTGAGGGACCATCAGGACTCTTGGCTGTGAGGGACCATCAGGACTCTTGGCTGTGAGGGACCATCAGGACTCTTGGCTGTGAGGGACCATCAGGACTCTTGGCTGAGGGACCATCAGGACTCTTGGCTGTGAGGGACCATCAGGACTCTTGGCTGTGAGGGACCATCAGGACTCTTGGCTGTGAGGGACCATCAGGACTCTTGGCTGTGAGGGACCATCAGGACTCTTGGCTGTGAGGGACCATCAGGACTCTTGGCTGTGAGGGACCATCAGGACTCTTGGCTGTGAGGGACCATCAGGACTCTTGGCTGTGAGGGACCATCAGGACTCTTGGCTGTGAGGGACCATCAGGACTCTTGGCTGTGAGGGACCATCAGGACTCTTGGCTGTGAGGGACCATCAGGACTCTTGGCTGTGAGGGACCATCAGGACTCTTGGCTGTGAGGGACCATCAGGACTCTTGGCTGTGAGGGACCATCAGGACTCTTGGCTGTGAAGGACCATCAGGACTCTTGGCTGTGAGGGCCATCAAGACCCCGGCTGTGAAGGACCATCAGGACTCTTGGCTGTGAGGGCCATCAGGACTCTTGGCTGTGAGGGGCCATCAGGACTCTTGGCTGTGAGGGACCATCAGGACTCTTGGCTGTGAGGGACCATCAGGACTCTTGGCTGTGAGGGACCATCAGGACCCCGGCTGTGAGGGACCATCAGGACCCAGGCTGTGAAAGACTGTCAGGGATGTACTTTCTGATTGCTAAAAAATAATGTATAAAAAAGTTAAAAAACAATAAATAAATTAAATAATTAAAAACACACAAAAAATAGCCATACCCCCCACAAAATAAAACAAATTCTCCGTCTTTTGCAGCGTGTCAACCAGATGTCCGAAATTCAGCGTGTAAATGATAGATAATGAAAAACTGAACTGAACTCTGCACCTCCTGTAGCTACACTACTTTTATTTTAAGTCATGTCAGGTTCTGCCATGCAGAGCTGATTTTGTCATATCCACAGATTGGATAATGCAGGCTTTACCTGCAGTCCTATGCAAATCCACAGATTATGCATCATGATCTCACCAGGATCGGCACCAAAAAGGGAGAAATAAGGTCCTACAAAGTCTGAGACAGTAGACACCACCACCTGCTGGTGACTATGTGTAATAGCACCTAGCAGTTACCGGTCTGCGTACCTGACCAGTACTGAACACCAGTGCCTAATATGTTATCATTTACGTTGTGTGTTATAACCTGTTAATCCCGCCCTCTTCTATATTACGCAGGCGTCACGGAGTATACGGTGGACATCGAGATCAGCTTTCCTGACCCATCATTCGCCAACCTGATAAAACAGTACATCGCCAACAACCTCACCTTTCCGTACCCGCTTGGCACCAACGATACGGAAATCAATAGCATCAGCGTCACCCAAGGTAAACGCCGTCCGTTATAATGCGCGAGGCCTATAGTTATTATTAGAAGACTCGTCTGTGGTCGCATCACCTGTATCTTCCTTAGGGCTCATACTATGACGTAGTTTTTTCTGTTTCTGTTCCGTTTTTTTTTGTCCTATTATTATCCACATTAGGACTGTTCTGTTAGGGGCTGACCCTTCCGTTCTGCAAAATGCGGAACACACGTGGCCGCTATCAGTGTTTTGCGGATCTGCAATTTGCGAACCGCTAAACATCTGACGGTCGCGTGCATGAGGCCTAATGGTCTTTGCTGTTGTCGCATTCAGTTTCGGTTCATTATGCAGTATGGAAACAATCAACATGTTGCTGTTGACAGATCCAGTCTTCTCTCTGCCTATATTTAATACTTTGAGTACTGCAGAGAATTATTACTCCTTTACTACCCGCTGCAGGCCTGGTGACATGACTACCCAGTCTTAAAGGGGTATTACAGAAAATAAAGCTCATGAGTAGTACAAAGTGTTTTACGTTCTCCTATATACTTTTAGTAACACGTCATTATGATTTTCAAGATCTCTGCTTGCAGTCATTTAGTAGGCACCTTCACTGCAAAATATCTGCCCTGCTACAGTTATCAGATCCCTGGCAGAACCTGGCACCTGGGGGTGTCCATCAGGTGACCAGGACTTTTTTTTTATATCCACTGGAAGTAGACAGCAAGCAGGGATCTTGAAAATAATGAAGAAATTATGCCAAAAGTATATTGGCCAAAACAGCAAGCAGAGATCTTGAAAACAATGAGGAACTGATTGAGAAAGTAAACTGGAGTAGGCGGCAAGCAGAGATCTTAAAAACAATGAAGAACTGAGACTGACAGTATATTAGACAGCAAGCAGAGATCTTGAAAACAATGAAGAACTGAGACTGAACGTATATTAGACAGCAAGCAGAGATCTTGAAAACAATGAGGAACTGATTGAGAAAGTAAACTGGAGTAGGCGGCAAACAGAGATCTTAAAAACAATGAAGAACTGAGACTGAAAGTATATTAGACAGCAAGCAGAGATCTTGAAAGCAATGGAAAATTTATACTGGAACCCTGTTGGAGTAGCCAGCAAGCAGTGAACTTGTAAACAGTGAAAAATTGATAACGAAAGTACAGTATATTGGAGTACACAGCAAGCAGAGATCTTGCAGACAGTAAAGAATTGATACAGAAAGTATATTGGAGTAGACAGCAAGCAGAGACCTTGCAGACAGTAAAGAATTGATACAGAAAGTATATTGGAGTAGACAGCAAGCGGAGATCTTGCAAACCGTGAAGAAGTGAATATCTCTGCTTGCAGTTATTTGCTGACTTCCAGTGGATAAATATCTGCTCTTGTGATGGGCACACAGGCCTCGTTACAGTACAGTTGTCAGATCGCTGGCAGGACCGGGCACCTGGGCATCCATCACATGACTAGGACTTTTTTTCTTTTATATCTACAGACAGCAAGCAGAGATCTTGAAAATGATAAATAATTAATACTGAAAGTAAACTGGGGTAGACAGCAAGCAGAATTAGAAAAGTCACAAAAATGTAAGCCATAATAAGACCAATAAATGGGATATAGCCTACATGCTGACAGTTTCCAGATGGAAACAGTTTTTTGTTTTTTAAGTAAAAAAACAAAACAAATAAAAAAAATACAATAAGTGGAAACATCATACAGTCACATACAAGTGTGTATACATTTCCATGGACATTACGTATTAATCCATGTGCTATACACTGAAAGATTCCAATGTGCTTGCAAGGCCTATGAAAAACTACAGCAACAGTGCCACCTACAGGTCATATCCTGGTATGGCACTACTCTGCCCTATAGAGTTTCCACTTTGTACAAATTGGATATTAAGACTAGGGCTACACGGCGACATGTGACACGTAGTGCACAACTACACAACGACGCTTGTTGCGCGACATTAATGTCGCACCAATGTCGCGCGACAATTTTTATAACGGAAGTCTATGGTGTCGCACTGCGACATGCGCCATGCTGCAGCTGCGACTACGACGCGACAGTCGCAGAAAAATCAATCTTGGATGGATCGCAGTCGCAGCATGTCCCATGTCGCAGTGCGACACCATAGACTTCCATTATAAAAATTGTCGTGCGACATTGCTGCGACAAAATGTCGCGTGACAAATGCCGTTGTGTAGCTCTAGCCTAATACCCGCATCATGATGTACCGTAGAGGTGACGCCCAGAGCTTCCATACCGTTCAGGTTGGGCACATCCCCCTCCTTACGTGTGCCCTTTAGGACCCCACACATCCTGATTTTTACCAGATTGCACTATCCGGTGACCTTGGTTGCACTTCTTTTTTAGCCTGTAACTATACCAGCAGCAGCGTGCAGTGTTCCTGTGAGAGAGGCTACACATGGGCCAGCACCGTGTGCTCATCTTACAGCAGATGTCCAGAATCTGATGCAAGCAGGTGCGACTGCATCACAGGCTCAAGTATTCCAACTGAGTACTGTCATCCCCAACTACTAGGTGAGTAGTAGTAGTAGTCAGCGTCACCCGTGGGCGCCTGCGCAGTCTACATCCTTCATAATCAATTGTTTTTATACCTAAAATGAAGCACCTTTGCAAATTGTGCTGATTAAAACACAACCGCTTTGTGTGTACAGCTCCTAGGCAACTATTATGTGTCTCCATGGTAACAATACAGACTACAAACAAACCCTTGCGTAGTCTGATCCTGCAGTCATACTCCCTGACATCTGGCCCTTACGTCTTACAACAAAAAACCTTTATGCCCCTTTGACACGAGCGGGAGACTCACATGTCTCCCGCAACGCATCTACAGGGATGGACTCCGGCACTGACTGGGATCGCATATAATGCTATGCGATCCCTGTCAGTGCCGAGTTCAGCCCCGTAGATGCGTTGCGGGAGACATGCGAGTCTCCCGCTCGTGTGAAAGGGGCATTAGTAGGTCAAAAAGTAGTGGGTGACATGTGGATGAGAAAATGTCTACACCGTGTTCGTTTGCAGTCTGTTACCATGGAAACATATAGGGCCGCATAGGAGCTGTAGACACAACGGGAGGGACTTACGAAGCTAAACGCGTCAGGGTTGTCTTGATTTGTGCCCAAAAAAAAGATTAATAATGAATTATTATTATATGCTTTAGTCAGAGGTGTCTAGAAATGGGGAGGTGGGGTTTAGAAGAGCGGCGGGGCTTTACGTACACCAAAATTTGCATTATGGATTCTAATTATAAAGGAGATACTATTTGTTATTTTTTTTACAGTGTCTATAAAGCTGCGTTTGAGGATTAACAGGGACTACACAGCAGACCTCAAGGACCCAACATCGGCCTCATACCAAAAATATAAAAAGGACCTAGAGGATCAGGTACGAGCACGAGGCACCGTCACTTCTTACCGGTATCATATCTAAGCCACGCAAGACACACCTCCTGTAGAGGGGGTGGGGCATAACAAAGGGCTCTCTTCTATACGTAACACAATGTATAGGTTTTACCCAGAGTCTTCGTTTAAAGGATTTGTATACTTTTGCAGGCATTTTTTTTCCCCTTTAAATGGGTTGTCCACTATTAGAAAAAAAAACATGACTGCTTTCTTTCACAGCGCCACATCTATCCAC
The DNA here is from genome assembly GCA_900303285.1 of Rhinella marina. Classification (NCBI taxonomy): domain Eukaryota; kingdom Metazoa; phylum Chordata; class Amphibia; order Anura; family Bufonidae; genus Rhinella; species Rhinella marina. Next base: position 11,841 of record ONZH01021586.1, on the reverse strand, counting down.
AGGTCGTGAGTGGTATTGCAGCTCAGCCACATTTACTTTAAAGGAGCTGAATTGTAATACCAGATACAACCCATGGGCAGGGGTGGCGCCATTCTTCCAGAAAGATGCCATGTTTTTCTAATACTGGACAAAAAACAAGGCGGTTTTATGAATGTCCTTGATTATCATTTTGGCTCTACAGATCCTATGCAGATTTGTTGCATTTTTTTTTCACAATTAATGTAAAAAATGAAAATCAGACATCATGTAGTACATGACAACCTCTAACAAAGCTAGAACCAGCCCTGTACCTCACATGGATCCAGAGATCTCCCCAGTCATTGCTCTGCTAGATTTATACCACGCTGATATCTCAAGGGGCGTGTTCTTTCTGCTGCAGCTAAGGGGGCGTGTCTCAGCTCTCCCTATCACAGCTCGGGAGGCAATTGAAGGATGAAACTGAGCATGTGCGACCATCTCAGTGAGCAGGTCAAAGAAATAAGAAAAAACAAACAGCAGGTGGCGCTATACAGATAAATTTTATTGAATAACTCAGTGGCTATACAAAATTTTTAATTACATGTAAATTACAAAAGTGTTCAGATCCAGGTGCTGGTTTTAAAAATGTAGAATATTTTTTTGTGCAAGAACCCCTTTAAAGTAAATATATGATCGAAAAGAAACGGGAAAGTAAAATTTCTAATCAGCAAGTGATTTATTTTTATTTTTTTCAGTTTGCAAAAGCTTATAAGTCCCTGACTGGATTTGTTTCAGCAAATATTACTGGCTTCAGGTAAGGAGGAGGTCTCCACATTGGGTGCCGCATACTCTCAGCCCCCGAAGTTCATCCCTTTAATTGCACCTATACTGTTCTTATTTCTTATGCGTGTTCCATATTTTCTTACTTCTACACTTCTCATGGCAGGGCCATCTCAATGTTGCCCTAGGCAGTTGCCTACTCTGCCTTTCCCCCAATTCTGGCCCTGACAGATTGTAATCCACCTGAACACAGGCAATGGCGGCACTGAGCTTCAATATGAATTAAAGAGGACCTTTCACCACTCCTGACATGCCTGTTTTAATAGTTTCATGCATTCCCCATGTAATAACAATTCTGGAGCATCTATTCTTATGTCTCTATGTTGTACCATTCCTTTATTATTTGCACTAGAAGTTATGAATGAATTGCTATTTGCCTTCAGTAAAGGAACAGAGGGGAGGTGACCAGTTGGGGGTGTGTACCTGCACAGGCTGAACATGGCAGTACTGATTGGCTAGAGTCAGTCTGTGCAGGGACACACCCCCAACTGGTCACCTCCCCTCTGTTCCCTTACTGAAGGCAAATAGCAATTTATTCATAACTTCTAGTGCAAATAATAAAGGAATGGTACAACATAGAGACATAAGAATAGATGTTCCAGAATTGTTATTACATGGGGAATGCATGAAGCTATTAAAACAGGCATGTGAGGATTGATGAAAGGTCCTCTTTAAACACTAAATTTGGCCTCATGCACACAACCGTATGCATTTCGCGGTCTACAAAACACGGGTACGCAAAATGCTGATCCGTTTCTTTTGCAGACCCATTCATCCACCTTTTGCGGCCATGTGTAGGAAATTTTCCATCTTTTTGTGTAATTGACAGACGGATGCGGCAAGCATGCAGATGATCCATGTGCTTTGTGCATCCCTATGTCCGTTGTCCTTTTCTTGGCCGTAAAAAAAACGGATGCAACATGTGTTTTTAGCATCCATATGTTCGTTCGACAAAAATGAGAACAGCAGAATAGTGAGTGCAGCTCTGGAGTATAATACAGGATGTAACTCAGAATCAGTACAGGATAAGTAATGTATGTACAAAGTGACTGCACCAGCAGAATAGTGAGTGCAGCTCTGGAGTATAATACAGGATGTAACTCAGGATCAGTACAGGATAAGTAATGTATGTACAAAGTGACTGCACCAGCAGAACAGTGAGTGCAGCTCTGGAATATAATAAGGTTAAGGATGTAACTCAGGATCAGTACAGGATAAGTAATGTTTGTACACAGTGATTCCACCAGCAGAATAGTGAGTGCAGCTCTGGAGTATAATACAGGATGTAACTCAGGATCAGTACAGGATAAGTAATGTATGTACACGGTGACTCCAACAGCAGTACAGTGAGTGCAGCTCTGGAGTATAATACAGGATGTAACTCAGGATCAGTACAGAATAAGTAAAGTAATGTATGTACACAGTGACTCCATCAGCAGAATAGTGAATGCAGCTCTGGAGTATAATACAGGATGTAACTCAGGATCAGTACAGGATAAGCAATGTAATATACGAAGTGACTTCACCAGCAGAATAGTGAGTGCAGCTCTGGAGTATAATACAGGATGTAACTCAGGATCAGTACAGGATAAGTAATGTAATGTATGTACACAGTGACTGCGCCAGCAGAATAGTGAGTACAGCTCTGGAGTATAATACAGGATGTAACTCAGGATCAGTACAGGATAAGTAATGTAATGTATGTACACAGTGACTGCACCAGCAGAATAGTGAGTGCAGCTCTGGAGTATAATACAGGATGTAACTCAGGATAAGTTCAGGATTAAAAAAAAAAAAAAAAAAAAAACGGAAGCAAGATGGATATCACACAGACTTCATCCATATTTTGCGCATCTGCTTTTTGCAGTCCACAAAATACATACAGTCGTGTGCATGAGGCCTTTCATGCATGAAAAATAGAGTATACAAAAATACATACCATCTTGCAAATAAAAAAAATCATGCTCAAATAAAAATAATCTGCAACAAAGTCTTCTCCATCTTTTTATAGCTACCAGACAATTGCAGAAAGAGATCAAAGATTAGAAAAAAAATTTTTAGATATATTTCCCCAGAAACAGTGCTACTCTGGTCCACAGGCAATACCAGTCACAGCCTGCTAACAAGAGCGACACTCTTTCTATAGACTGGTATAGTCAGTGTATTAGGTTGGGGTTATACTATTGTTATTTTTCACAGTTTGACTGTTTCTCCTTAATTTCAGCTCTGGGAGTATAGTGGCGGATTACACCCTTGTCACCGAGCCAGTGTCTCCTTCCACCTTGACAACTGCCAACCAGAACCTAGTGGATAACTTAAAAGCAGACAATTACAGCGTGGACTCAATAAAAACTGTAATAACTGGTGAGACGTTTTCATTTTACATTTTCTTTTGTGTGTTTTTATTTTTAATTATTTTTTTGCCCAAAATTAGTAACAAAAATGGGTCTGTTCTTCTGTTCACGTTGGTAATGGGCTGTGCCTGGTGCTGCGGCTCATCAGCAGAGGTCCACTGCTTCTGTAATTCACTTTACATGGTGTGTGCTGAATATCAGTGGTGTTTTTATTTTTCTCTATTCACATCCAGAGCTGCGTTAAAACTGTTTCTAGTTGTCTTAGAAAATAGGTTACTGATGTTAGACACCTGAGGCCCCGCTATGTGCTGTTCTTTGGTGACCAGGAGAATCCGCACATAGATATAAAAGCAACCCGCTGTCTGTTTCCTAAATGTTAAATACAGCATACATGTATTGACACAGTGACTCCACCAGCAGAATAGTGAGTCAAGCTCTGGTGTATAATACAGGATATAACTCAGGATCAGTACAGGATAAGTAATGTATGTTCACAGTGACTCCACCAGCAGAATAGTGAGTGCAGCTCTAGAGTATAATACAGGATGTAACTCAGGATAAGTAATGTAATGTATGTACACAGTGACTCCACCAGCAGAATAGTGAGTGCAGCTCTGGAGTATAATACAGGATGTAACTCAGGATCAGTGCAGGATAAGTAATGTAATGTATGTACACAGTGACTGCACCAGCAGAATAGTGAGTGCAGCTCTGGAGTATAATACAGGATGTAACTCAGGATCAGTACAGGATAAGTAATGTATGTACACAGTGACTCCACCAGCAGAATAATGAGTGCAGCTCTGGAGTATAATACAGGATGTAACTCAGGATCAGTACAGGATAAGTAATGTATGTACACAGTGACTCCACCAGCAGAATAATGAGTGCAGCTCTGGAGTATAATACAGGGATGTAACTCAGGATCAGTACAGGATAAGTAATGTAATGTATGTACACAGTGACTCCACCAGCAGAATAGTGAGTACAGCTCTGGAGTATAATACAGGATGTAACTCAGGATCAGTACAGGATAAGTAATGTAATGTATGTGCATAATGACTCCACCAGCAGAATAGTGAGTGCAGCTCTGGAGTATAATACAGGATGTAACTCAGGATCAGTACAGGATAAGTAATGTATGTACACAGTGACTCCACCAGCAGAATAGTGAGTCAAGCTCTGGAGTATAATGCAGGATGTAACTCAGGATCAGTACAGGATAAGTAATGTATGTACACAGTGACTGCAGCAGCAGAATAGTGAGTGCAGCTCTAGAGTATAATACAGGATGCAACTCAGGATCAGTACAGGATAAGTAATGTAATGTATGTACACAGTGACTCCACCAGCAGAACAGTGAGTGCAGCTCTGGAGTATAATACAGGATGTAACTCAGGATCAGTACAAGATAAGTAATGTAATATATGTACACAGTGATTCCACCAGCAGAACAGTGAGTGCAGCTCTGGAGTATAATACAGGATGTAACTCAGGATCAATACAGAATGTTTAATTTAATGTGAATTGTCAATGTGAATGTGAAAATGTGAATCCTGAAATGTAATTTTTTTGTCTTCCTACAGACCAAAGTTTCATCACTGTTAGTCCAAGAAATATTTTCAACAAAGACACAGTGGAGCTGAATTGCACTGTGAACATCTCCTCATATACGAGCGTTGACTGGTATTTCAATGGCACAAAGCAGAGTCCTTTGTATTCGACAATAATCGGATCGAGTACCATACAGTCCATCTTCACCATCAGTCCTGCATTGGTAAACAATAGCGGTAAGACTTCTGCCTCTGTGAGGTCTCTGTTATTTGGTGGTTAGTCATCATCCACCTCAAAACCTTGAAGCCATTTCAGCAAGTGGAGTCTCGGAGCCTTGGGAGTAATACAGTACAATCTTCTTAAATACATTGGGGCTGATCCTGAGCCCCCTTTCCCCCTGGGAACCAATTTACATCTATGTGGTGACACGTAGACAGGAGGAAACAAAGTCATAAAACATGCTTCTATGGATCTCCATAACCTGTGCAGTCGCTACTGTGCTGTGAGAGGGAGGAGGGTGGAGGAGCTGCACTATTCCCCAACATCTGGAGTCAAAAATTTCATCTTGTGTTGGTTTGCTCCAGCTTTATCACATAGGTTTTACCTTTTTAGATAAAGAGATGACTGCTGATATTGTACAGAGCAGTACATTTCCCTGAAATACATGGACATGCTGCATGTCGTAGAGTGAGAGACACTGTTTGCGGAAGCTCCCTGGTGTGGGTCATAGATGGGCACTGGGGGTCCTTACAGGGCATAGGTATATCATTGAGAGGATTCATTTTGTAAAGTGTATCAGAAGGTTTATTGACCAATGTGTATCAACCTTTTTGAGAGTTTGTTTTATGTTTTTGCATCAGGACTTTACATTTTTATCTTTTCTTTTGTGCTTGTAGGCACGTACGTCTGCATAGTAGACAAAGATTTGACCTCTTACCAGGCGGAGACGACAATAGTGGTCCAGCCCTTGACCATGACCGTCTTGGAAACGAATGTTAGCTGCAACAATGTGGATTTTCCTATAATTAAGTGCTGCACGGAAGGCTTGAGCATGGACTTTTACATGACATGCACCGTTAAGGCCGGGATAGCAGGTGGGTGGAGATTTTCTGCTAACTTGGTCCTATATGATATGATCAAAAATGCTCTAGATCGCTGGGATGTCATCATGAACTCGAAGGGCTTCTCATATCTAACTTTAGAAACTATGGGAAGGAGCCACCATACTTTTTGAGATAGGTGATCATCAGATACTGGACAGTCCTTTCACAAATAAGGTGTGTGAAGGTGGAAATTGAGCCCCATCTTGAATTTTTCTCTGCAGCCCAATTTCCCATGTGTCTGTCCCGGCTGCCATCCATTGTAATTTATGAAGGTCCAGGCCTTATAGATAGAGATGACTGTTGTCTATGAATTGATGGCTTCTCAATTTGGTCATGGTGACCACCATGGTCAGAGTGACCCACCAGTGTACCAGAAAATCCTCTGGTGGGCCCAAGCTCTGACAGTAATGGACCCCTAATAAAACTGGGCCCTTATGGTCCTATATACATAGAGGGTGGGACCTCACAATGATTTTCTCTGGTGGGCCCAAGGGACTTTGGTCTGGCGCTGGTGTTAACCTACACTTTCAGCAACATCCTTGTGTTTGGTGCATGTTATTAAAAAAAACTGTTCAGTCGAGATCCTTCTTGTTTTGTTTTTTTTAACAGGGATTGCAAGAAACAACACTCCATGTAAAACGTACACCGTCTCTGCAAACGAAACGACTTGTGCCAATACCAATAGTAGTGGCAGCTATGAATGCATATGTTCCACAATGAATGGCGCGAAAGAGACAAGCAACGTTAATGTGTCATATCAACGCTCATGTGAGTAGAAGACTCATTAACATCCATGAGAGAGCGTAGTGAGCATGCTCCGTGTCCTGTGCAGAGAGGGGGAGGAGGGAGGTGCAGCTGAGCTGTGCTCACAATCTATTACCAGTGGTAGATCCTGCCTCCAAGTTTTATTTTAAATGCAGGTGTTACAATTCCTAGGGATCCTGTCCTTTGAGGATAATGAGGTGACTGCTGACTCGTAGAACACAGGAAGTGTAATATTAATTACAGGTTAATAATTCAAAGCTCTGCTAGAATCAGAGGGCAGGGCCGTGACAACCACAGGGGGTTGATGGGAGTTCCCTTGTTTCCCATAGCAAGCAAATTGATGGTCTATCCTCAGGATAAGGGCTCATTAAGACAAACATTATTCCTTTTTCCTGTCCGTTTTTTTTTTTTTTTTTGCGGTCCATATGTGGAACCATTAACTGAAATGACTCTGTGTACATTCTGTGTCTGTATGTCCGCAAGTCCATGCCGCAAAAAAGTAGAACATGTCCTATTATTGTCCAAATTACGGACAAGGATAGAACTGTTCTATTAGGGGCCGGCCGTTCCGCAAAATGCGAAACACACATGGGCGTTACCCGTTTTTTGCATGTCCGCAAAACAGCCAACAGTCATGTGCATGAGCCCTAAGCCATGAATATCCGATCGGCATGGATCCGACACCCTGCACACCCACAATCAGCTGTTCCCAGGTAGCTCTAGGAGAGCTTATTTCCAGTATCAGATCTACGGAAAAAATGCTGATAGGAGGTGGTTCCGCAAGCTGATCCCCATCGATCAGATCTTGATGGCCTGTCTGGGGGATTGGCTATCAATATTCCACATTCATTTACGAAATGAAGACTTTGCTTGGATTGGCCGCCAGATGCTGGCAAGTGGTATGTAGGTAATATTTTTCATGACTTCTGCTTTTCTTTCCCATTAGACGCAGTGACTGTTACTTCAACGCCAGATGCTATTTCGGAGGGAAGAAATCTGATCGTGCAGTGTAACTGTAACGCCACCTCAGTGAAAAGTATCAGCTGGTTCTTTCAAAATAGCCCCATTACTTCCAATTACAGTAATAACATCACTAACCTAGCGTGCAGCTCTACACTGACTATAGAAAGTACTAAACTGACGGTGGCCTGGAGCGGTGAGTGTCCACATGTGTGCAGACCATGTTCAGTTTTTCACATCGCCCTGGAGAACGTTTGGCCAGATATCTGAAGGGCTTCTACAGCATCTACTATAGAAACAGGGGAAAATGCAGGATTGTTGAAAGGCAGATTCCAAGTAAAGATGCCCTCTTTCCCCGTCTGCCCTTCTTACACGCATTCTCACGCATAGTTGCCAACTGTCCCGAATTTGCAGGGGCTGTCCCTGGCTGAAAATGGGCAGGGTTAATGATAACGAAGTTGAGCACTCCCAGGGGCAGGGTTTTTGTTCCCCCAATTTTACCAATCTAAACGTTGGTAAGTATGCTCACCTAGGATGGTTAAGTACTACTGTAATACCCCTGGGGTTCTACAGTGACTCAACGTTTGATCACTATTATCCCTGGTGGTCTAGAGGGGTTTCCCAAGACTTTTGTACTAATGGCCTATCCTACGATAGGTCATCAGTATCTGATCGGTGGGGGGTTCAGCAACCGCTTATCACTTGTTTTTTGAGAAAGCGTCAGCACTCGTAGTAGCGCAGTGGTCTTCTCACAGCTTAGCCTAGGCCATGTGATATCACGTTCATCGGCGTCACGTGGCCTAGGAGCAGCTCAGCACCTTTGAAGTGAATGGGGCTGAGCTGCAATGTATTGCGCTGTGCTTGGTAAACATGGAGAAGGTCGTGATACTACTGCGAGTGGTGGTGACTTCTCAAACAGCTGAACAGCAGAGGTCCCGGGTGTCAGACTCCCCACTGATCAGATACTGATGACCTATCCAAGAGATGCTGGACGGGAATCGGCTATGTGAAGTTGTGTCTGTCTTATGTTCAAAAACATCTTCTGCTCCACCACACTTTCCATGTTCTGGACCTGAATATCAGTTTGCTGTTTGGGTTGGGGCACTGCCTGGGAATTAGTGTCACAAACCCTTCATTTGATCCCATGGAGGAAGCAACACTTTGCTCACTATACATTTTTATGTGAATGGCGCATGAACTTGGCACAGGGGACTTGTGCAACCTATGGCATGTCTCCCCACTTTGCTGAAAGACACAAAACTTGTGATCAGTAACCAGTGAAAACATCATCACCCCCTGTCAATCAAAGTGCAGAGGCGCAGCAGTTGCAGAGAGAGCTGAGCCTCTAGGTGTAACAGAAACGCCCCCGTTGCTCCTAGAGGCTCATTTGCATATATTAAAACATCATTTCTCTCAGCAATGTGGGCACATATGACATGGGACCAACACAGATGTCTTCAGATGCCAAGGCACATGTAACAGGTCAGCCAGTGTCATAGGTACCGAAACTGCTGACAGATGCCCTTTAAGGCCCTGCACACTTACCCGTATTTCAGGTCTGCTCCGATCTGTATTCTTAGCCTTCACTGTTGAGGACGGCTTTAGACTATGCCAAAACATGTGACCGTTCCGTAAAATATTGAACTTACCATATTCTTAGGAAGAAAAGATCAGCACTGACTTGTAGATTGAGTGATCTTCATTTATTACCACATTATAGAAAGAGAAGGCTTAGACACGCATGGTTGTTCCCGCAAATATTGAACATACCGTATTCTTTATGAAAAAAAGGTCAGCACTGATTTGTGGATTGCAGTGTACCAGGCTGGATTGGCCATAGACCTTAAAGGGAAATTTCCCGGCAGGCCAATGCCCAAGGGGGCCCCCGGGCCCTCCTCACTGCCGGGCCAATTGAAGTTTTTGGGGATGTATTTTGTGCTGCTGGCAGTACTTTGTGATGGACTGTGGTATTTGGCCCTGTTGGGATGGTATATATGTACCACATATGGTATTGCGGTCCTGCCTTCATCAATTTGGACCCGACTACAAAACAGGTTCCACTTTTAGTATTTTTCCAGAACCACTTTAAGTTCCCAGTCCGCCCCTGAGTGTATCTTCATTTATTGCCACATTATAGAAAGCATGTGATGCGTTTCAGCTCTAGTCTTATCCTTTCCTCAGTTTGAGGAAGGCTTAGACTAGAGCCGAAACATGTGGGCCCGTTCTGCAAGTATGGAACATACCGTATTCTATAGGAAGAAAAGATCAGCATTGACTTGTGAATTGCAGTTTATCTCCATTTATTGCCACATTATAGACAGCACTTGATGCGTTTCGGCTCTAGTCTAGCCTCAGTTTGAGGAAGGCTAGACTAGAGCCGAAAAACATTACTTGCTTTCCATAATGTGGCAAATAAACAAAGATACACTGCAATCCACAAGTCCGTGCTGATCTTTTCTTCCTATTTGATGCGGGACGTTTCCCCAAGATGCGTCCAACAAAATGACCGGAGTGCCGACTTATCTACAAACACACTACATACCGTATTTTTGTCAGTTCGTGGACAAGAATAACCAGTTCTAGTGATGGGAGTAAGAAACATGCGGAGTGCACACAGACAGGATCCATATTTTGCGCACCGCAGGGTGGATACGGTCATGTGCATGAGGCCCAGCTGAATATTACCTCCTGGACTGCTGGAAGGAGGGGTAGTTTCCAGGATGTAGAAACCCCTCAAACCAGGTATAATCCCAACTACCCATGACCGGTTACTTGGTCCAGGACTAATCTTGTTGGATCTTCCAGACCTGACCCATAACGTGACTGGTTTGTGATTCTTTATCTTGCAGGCACTTACCTCTGCTCAGTGGACACAGGCACCAATGGGATTTTGTCAAGAAGCAAGCAAATCACCATTTATAAACTCGTTAGACCAAGCCAGATCAACAGAAGCCCCGTGTTATTCAATTTCCAGTGTAATGGAAATATAAATTTTTCATGCTGCATAGGTAACACAACGGGATACAAAACAGCGGAATTAGAAATCTTCACACAATCGGGAACCAAACTGTCCTCGAAAGGTAATGGTCCAAATACTGAATCTGTGGAAATCAATGGAGGCTAAGCTAGTCATATTGATGAGATGGCTGACACTACCAGCCCCATTATCTCCACTAACATGAACAATAAATTTGTCACTAATGTCACTTTAGAGCAAGGTGGATGGGGCTCCAGAACTAAACCGACTCCTCAATATGCTGACACTATCATAGTGACTACTTGCAGACCCCACTAGGGGGAGCTCACACCACTATTAAATTCAAAAAGGGTTTTCTGGGAGTTCAATATTGATGGTCTATTCTCAGGATAGGTCAGCAGTATCTGATTGGTGGAGGTCTAACTACCGGTATTCTCTCTCAACTGTCTGCACTCTGGTGAGCGCTGCTGGGTCCTCACAGCATACCAAGGATAGCGCCGTACTTTGTATAGTGGCTGGGCTTGGAATTGCACTTAAATGGGACTAAATTGCACATAGGCCATGTGACCAATAAGCTTTACATCATAGGCCTAGGAAAAATCCATGACGCTCTGGTAGCCTCTTCAAACAACTGATTGGCAGGGGATGCTGGGTGTGTCGGATCCCCACCAATCAGATACTAATAACTTATCCTGAGAACCGACCAATGCGACCATCAATATCCAACGGCCCAAGAAATACCTTTAGAACTAGCTGTACACATATATATGCAGTTAGCTCCCCCTAGTGGTAATTTTAGGAAGTGAGAATTACATAATTTATTCATTTCAATATAAAGTGATATTAATCTGATGAATTGTGGCCCTAAAAAAATGAAATCATGGGCATTTATTTTAATGGAGGCTTAGATGCAGTGTTATTGTACTGTATCAGCACTGCGGAAAGAGTTAATGCACAGCCAGCTAATATTGAGAGATTTTGAGACTTTGCACCTATGCACTGAGAAGCTAGAAATCTTCCACAGTTACTATATAGAGAGAATATGCAGGGCTAATTTTGGAGGGAAAACAGACAAAGTGGTTATCCAGTACTATAACAGACCTCCCAGATTGGCCAACCAGAAGTGGTGATCATACCTGGTCTCCACGCTGGATTCGGTCTCTATCACTCCACAGTAAGCTCTTCACCTGCTGCAGCCAGTGATTGGCTGCAGTGGGTCACGTGACACCACCACCACGTCGTCAATAGGGATATGATTTTGGGGCAGCAGGGAGATGAAGGGCTGGTCGAGGAGCAATGGAGACTGAAACCCAGCGGTGGGGACTAGGTA
>ONZH01021585.1:0-33250 GCA_900303285.1 Rhinella marina | reverse complement strand
ACATGTTAGGAACCTACCTCATAAGGACATATGTACCCAGCTGACAACGTTTGAATCTATGGCGCTGGTCAATAGGGAACCAAAGAGTAAGCTATCAGCTATCTATACTTCCCTGGTGTCCAGTTCAGCTCCTGAGGTGATGCATTTTTTATCCAAATGGGAAACAGACTTGCAACACACGTTCACCAGGGAAGAGAGGAGTAGATTACTGGGAATGACATCGCGAATCTCCACTTGTGTTAGGCTACAAGAGAATTATTATAAAATTCTGACAAGGTGGTATTACACACCTCAGAGGCTAAAACTCATGTTCCCAAATGTAGATGCTTTTTGCTGGAGATGTGGATCCTTTACTGGCACTTTCTTCCACATTTGGTGGGAATGTCCAATAATTTGTATATATTGGAAGGAAATTTGCCAGGTCATCTCACAAGTAATAGGCTCCACATTTCCGTTAAACCCTAGAATTTGCTTACTAAATCTCCTAGACCGGTCTGGAAACTGTCTTGGACATAATAAGCTGATTTCCTCCTTGCTTGCTTCAGTGAGAATACTTATAGCTTCCCATTGGAAGAAAAATATAAAACCTCATTTAAATTGCTGGACCCAAAAATGTGATGATGTTTACCGTTTGGAACAAATTGCCGCCTGGGAGACGGGGGAAACACCAGATCTTTGCTAAAACATGGTCACCATGGGAAAATATAGAAATTTCCCCAAGCTTCTTCTTGAGCTTTCAAGACATACTTTTGGAAATGCCTGCCTAGTGTCCTTTTTTTTTTTTTTTTTTAATTTTATTTGACATGACCTTCTTATATGAGAAACCCAATTTTAGAAATCCTAGATACGCCGTTGACATGTATGCATACTGTTATCTTACCATCTTTTAACATTTCTCCACTAGCAAGAAATATAGGAAGTGCTTGGTTCTAACATGGAAGTTATCCACCTTGTCCCACTTACCTAAACCCTTTCCCTCCCCTTACCCTCCCCTCGTACCACTTACCCGCTTGTCTGTTTATTTGAGGATATATTCATTTGCTTGTAAATCCCGAGATTGCATCTGCCGTATGTAGAATATCGAAGATATAGCTCCATCGGGATTGAGAATATTTTTGTTTCAATGATACAAAAGAAAACTGTGAGTTTTACATCTTTATGTAGTATCACTAAATATGTATAAGTCGTTGGCTTTCTGTATTCTGTAAACATTACTTGTAACTTTGTCCGACTAAGAGAAAACTCCAATAAAATATCTTTAAACATAAAGCTGTGGCCAGGTTACTACATAGCTTCTTCCGCAATGTTACTAATTTCTCTTCCCTTTCCTGGGGAGGAAAACAATCCCCCATGTTGGATTGATACCGCGGGTCCAGAAGCATCGCCAGACAGTATTCGTTGGTCTGCCTTATGTTTAGAATACGCCTGTCAGTGCGCAAGCATGTGAGCATACAACTCGCCATCCTGCCCAGCGTGCCTGAGAGGCCACTTCTTTCCATCTCAGCCTCTCTCTGAGAAACTGCTATGTCCCTGAAAGTCTTATCATCCTCATCCTCCACCTGTGCCTCCTCCTCCTCCTCCTGGTCATCATCACCCTCATTAAAATCCTCATCCTCTCCCTCCTCCTCCTGCTCCGCAAGGGAACTTTGGCGTTGGGGCTCCCCTACAGTGACAGCATGGCGGGTAGACAAATGGCCAGGATTTCCTTCCCCCATTGCCCCCTGCTGCATGAGCGTGAGTGTCTTTTCCAGCACAAATATTATTGAAATTACGTCGTTCACACCACAGCTGTCCCAGCTGACCAATTTTGTGGCTTCTTCAAAGGGTCTTAGAACAGTGCAGGCATCTCGGACCAGCCTCCACTGCCGGAAATAAAAAGCCTCACCTGCTCCCTATGGTGGAAGATTCTGGCTGCTGCTGGACAAAATCGTCCACTGCTCTACGCTGCTCTAGGAGTCGCTGCAACATATGAAGAGTGGAATTCCACCGGGTCGGCACATAACCTATTAAGCGGTGTGGCGGAAGACCCTTTTGACGCTGCAGTTCCACCAGAGCATGGCGAGATACATATAAATGGCTGAAATGAGTGCAAAGCTTCCGTGACTTTACCAGCACTGTGCACAGGCCAGTGAATGTTTTTAGAAATCTTTGCACCACTAGATTTAGGACATGGGCCATACAGGGAGCATGCGTGAATTGACCCAGGTTCAGCGCTGACACTATATTTGTCCCATTGTCACTTGCCCACTTCCAGCTGCCGTGGAGTCAGCCAGCTCGCTATTGGCTGCTTCATGTAATGCAGCAAGCGCTGGCCTGTGTGGCTGCTACTGCCAAGACAAACTAAGTCTAACACTGCATGGCAGCGTTTCACCTGGCACATGGGATATGAAGGAGCGGGGGTAACTCGCTGCCCTGATGCTCCAGCAGGCGGACTGCCCGTGGAGGTGGAAGCGGATAGTTGTTGGGTGGTCTGATGCAATCCTGGCTCGAAAGCACGTGGAGGTGCCAACAGCAATTGACCCGTTTCCTGCCTCGCTGCCACTAAATACATTCAGCCAGTGGGCAGTAAAGGACATGTATTGCCCCTGGCCGTAAGCACTTCTCCAGGTGTCCACCGTGACGTACACCGTGCTGCAGAGAGACAGCTGCAGGGAGCAACCAATATTCTCTGCCACGTGGGAGTAAAGGGCGGGGATAGCTTTGTTTGAAAAGTAATGCCGGCTAGGGACCTGCCAGCGTGGCTGAGCGCAAGCCATTAGCTCCCTAAAAGCTGGGCAGTCAACCAGCTGGTACGGCAGAGACTGCACAGCCAGCAACTTTGTCAGGTGACCGTTCAGTTTGTGCACTGTCGGATTACTTGTGGCGTAAAACTGTTTCCTGGCCACACACTCGGTAATGGACGGCTGCCGAATGAGAGGAGGTGGAGACATGCACGCACTGGGCAATGATGAGGTGGATATACTACTTACACCCCGGGATTCGGGCTGAGCTATGGCCCTGGATGCGGCCTGCCTGACAGAAGGGACCCCGGGAGAAGTAACCAGCTTTTTAGTATTTATGGGCTGCTCTAAATTGCCGGCATGATGCTGCTTTAAATGGTTCCACAGAGCAGTGGTCCCAACATTTGTGGCTTTCCCACAGCTCAATTTCTGTTTACACAAATTACACGTGGCCATACTGCTATCCCCCGGCAGAGTGGTAAAATACTTCCACACACCCGACGTGCACCCTCAACAGCTGGCCAAGCTTGTAGCCCTTGCACACTTACACCCTGGTGCCGGCCCCACTATATTTGGGGTCTCGCTATTTCCCGGGAAGCACTAGCCCTGGGCCTAACTCGCCTCTGCCCTCTGTTGCTGCCACTACTAGTACCACCCTCCTCCTCTGAGCTCACATCCTCCTCACCAGCCCGATCCGGTTCCCAGGTCCTCTGGTCTAACACATCAGATTCATCATCAGACTTCTCCACAACACATTTTTCGGAATGCAAATTAGGCTGTTCCCCACCAACCGACAGTCCAAACTCTGACTGCCCTCTAAGAAATCCTCAGGGAGGCTGTCCTCTATAACCGCCGGATTATAAGGTGGGCTTTGGTGGCTTTTTTTTAGAAATTGCAGAAGGAACACCACTAGGAGGAAACACTGAAGCCCCAGATGTGGCAGAAAATGACGGGTTTTGCTTGAGTCGAATGGTGGAGCAGGACGAGTCTGACGCCTGGCTACATATGGATACTGTATCAGCAGATGTCAGCAGATCATCCGGCTGAGACTGAGATGAGCATGCCATCCACTCCACTACCTCATCTACTTTCTCCTCCACTACAATTTTGCCCCTCGGTAGGTTAGCCTGGTGGAACAACGGCCAAGTATTGCGAATACTACTAGTAGATGCTCCGGCTACAGGTCCTTTGGCACTGCTGCCCTGTGCCACCTTCTCCTTTTTTGGTGGAGCTCAAAGTCTGGCTGGAACTGGACCCCTTTTGCTTATCCATTCCAGACATTTTTCAATTCACTCTATGGCCCTGAAGCTGGTCTTTGTCCCTGTATCTCCCTGTCTCTCCCTATCTCTCCCTGTCTCTCTCCCCCTGCCTGATTAATTACTAGCCCTGGACTGGCCCTGCAATTGCCCTGCAGTATCCCTGATATGTGTAATATGGATTCCCAGAGCTACTATATCAAATTTTCACAAAACAGGTCTTAGAACTTCACACACAGTGCTTCTGCTCGTCTCAGCAGTTGCAGAAGTGATGCGTCACTGGCTTACCGAGCCTGAGCCAATCAGAGCAAGCCCTGCCCACTAGGTCAGGTGACCGCTTTCTTCCCGGGCTTTTGCGCACGATAAACAAACTAACAGTTAAAGTTCGCTAATGAATTGAATTCGTACGCAATAGCGTATACAGAAACTTACACGTAGCAATAGCGTATAATTTATAGGACAAACTACGTAGTGAATGCGTACAAAGCCGAAGCAAATCACCTAATATTTGGATTCGCTTCGCAGTTAAAAATTCCCAAGATTCGATACGAATCAACGAATCGACGAATCGATTCGCTCATCTCTAGTTGGGGGCCTGGTTTGATCCTTGCTATGGGGCCCTTACTTCTCTATGTATGCCATTAGCCAGTGAGGGTCCCCAATAGAAACTACTGCATAGGGCACCAATCAACAAAGAGCCCATCCTGCTCGTCTAGTAGTAAGTGCACTCACATTTAGGGGTTTCCCAGAAGCAGAAGTGACTGACAATGGAGCAGCGGCAGGATCGCAGACAGGTAAATGGCAGACAGGTAAATGGCAGAAGGACTCCAGCAGCTGTTGGCTTCAAGGCTTGGCAACCCTTTTAAGGATGCAGCCAGTTTGAGTCTTAAAGATGCAGCTTTTATTTTTCATCACTGAATTCCAAAAGCCATAACTTTCAAATGTTTCTATTGACATGGCCAGGGGAAGAGGGAAGGCATATATTTTTTTAATGGTGCTTTTTAGGGGTATATAATGCAATATATTTAGAGGGGTGAGTAGAAAAAAAACCCAGCAATTATATAATTGTTTTTGGGGGTTTTTATGACAATCACTAGAGTTGAGCAAATCGAATCCAAGAGTTGAATTCGATCAGAATTTCAGGATAAATTTGACTTAACCTGAAATAGTGTAAAAACAAAAACAAAATCATACTTTCCTCCTCCATGGCCACCGCCATCTTGATTTAAGATCTCAGCAGAAATAGTGTGTGTGGTGAAGTAGGATGGCACCAAGCTGGCCGCAAGATTTCATGCCAGATCTTCAAGCAAGATGGCTGTTGGCCCGTCGTAAGCAAATGGAGACAGTAGGTATGATTTTAATTTCTGTTAATTTTACAATTTTGCAATCTTGTATGCACACGACATCTGAGGGGTACAATGATGGGAAGCAGTACTATCGCAGATCCCTGTAATTGCACCCGATACTTTCATGGGGTTAATGTAAAGGTTACGTTTATTTTACAGGTCAGTATAATTACTTTTGCACAATAAAAGCACAAAATGTGTTTTTGCATTGCCTCGGTCCAAAATTATAACATTACTATTTTTCCATTGAAGCTGATTTATTGCTGAAGTTTTTTTTTATTGTCAACACTTTTGGGGTACATATGATGTGTTGTAAAAAAATTTTACATTTTTGTAATTGTGAAAGGGGAAAAAAGCCATCAAATTCCACCAAATTATTTGGGGTTTTCCTTCTGTGATGTTCACAATAAAAATTGGATGTCGCAATACTTACCCAGCAGAATGCAATTCACACAGTTACAAATACAATATGATGATTTCAGATTTATATTGTTTTTACTACTTTTGCACAATAAACACAAGTTTTTATGTCTGCATTCAAAGACCCATAGCATTGTTATTTTTTTTGTAGATGGAGCAAGTTATTAAGTGCAGTATACACCTGCCTAATATACTTATGTCCATGGCAGATGTAAGGGCCTTTGTTAGTCCCTCTTTATCATGGCAACCCATTGGCACTTCATATTCATGTAGCAGTTGCACTGATAGGCTTTCATACGGGACTGTTTCTCTCTGTTAAACTCCTTTGATATAACTGTTATTGATAGTGTCATCAAAGGAGCTCAACATTTCCTCCAGCTGACACCCACTAGTGAGGACTCAAACCTCAATCCTGAGCCCACAGTATCCTAGTTTCCCACATATATGGAACTTTATTTTAAGGATCACCTACCAGTACTATTGAGAAATAAATTAAGCTTTAAATGAACATAAGTTGTGCTAATACTTACTGTATTTTTCACTTTATAAGATGCACCTGATGATAAGACTAGGTTTTAGAGGAGGAAAATACGAAAAAATATTTTTCATCAGACCTTATATAAGATTCTTAGATCAGACCCCCAAATCAGGACCTCAGATCAGACCCCCATATCAGGAACTCAATTCAGACCCCCAAATCAGGACCTCACATCAGACCCCCATATCAGGATCTTAGATCAGACCCCTTATCAGGACCTAAAATCAGACCCCCATCAGATCTCAGATCTGACTCCCAACAGTCTTCCATGCCAGACCCCCATCAGACCTCCATGCCAGACCTTCATCAGACCTCAGATCAGACTTCCATGTCAGACCCCCATTAGACCTCAGATTAGACTTTTAAAATAAATAACTTGACTTACCTCTCCTGCCCTGCCGCTGCTCTCCAGGTCTGGTTATCTCTGCAGAAGTCACACTCCCTTGTCTTTTCTGGGCCTGCACTGTTACCTGACTGCATGCAGCATCGGGTTATTGTGTGTGCACTATGTCCTGACGCTCTACACGGTTAGGACCTGCAGTGCAGCGTGTCCCCAGAGAAAACCATGGAGGGTGAGTATAGGAAGCTCTCAAAGCAATTAATTCCTCGCTCTCCACACCTAATGCATACTAGTGAGTGTTTCCATAATAGAAGCACTAACGAGTAGAGGGAAAAAGTGCATCTTATAAAGCGAAAAATATGGTAATTGTTATGTATTTTCTATTTTTGTCTTTATGCTTAAATGTCTGTTTTTCTGCTAACATCTTCTTATGAGTCTTGAAGAGCATGTTTTTTTTATAAATTCCAAGAAAAAGGAACTGATGAAGTCAGCAACATTTTAGTAAATGTGTTAACCATCATCCATTTTGTCTACTTCCTCCATATATCTTTGAATTAAGTAATATAGTCTGTGTTTTCTTTAACCTGTTTTGCAAGTATTATTTATAAGGGACTTTGATTCTGCTGTATTTGCCAATAGAGGAACTGCTGAGATAGCAAGATATTCTTAAACTTAGAAAAGGGACTTTTTGCAATACTTTGGATTATGTGCTTGTACATAATGTCTAGCTGTATTTTTCCATTATACCATTATACTTGGTTGCTTTAATAATACTTCTAATTGATTGTATTGAAATTAATGTATACGTGAAGTGCAGACCTCCCCAGGCTATAGTTAAAGGTGTTTTGCCATTACACACAATGGGGACATATCGCAAGGATATTCCCAAATTGTCTGATAGGTACCATAGGTGTCTGATAGATGCCCATTATCTGGGACCTGCACCTACAACAAGAACAGAGCTGGGAAATGAATGGAGGATGCATTGCGCATGAGCAGCCGCCCCCATTAATTTCAATGTGGCCGCCGAAAATAGCCGAACACCGGCTTGGCTATTTCCGTCATCCCCATAGAAATTAAAGGGAGCAGGGGCCATATGCGCACGGTGCACTCCCATTTACTTGTATGGGAGTAGCAGGAATAAGCGCTTGGTGGTGGACGGACCCCAGGAAACCCAGGGTCCTCCAACCACAGCTCTCCCCGCTCCATTTTTTTTGTAGGTGCGGGTCCCAAGTGGCAATATGCCCCATTGTATCTGATGGGAATAACTCTTTAGTAAACAATTTCCTTGGGATACGCCTGACAGAGAAATCCTTACATAGCAAAGTTTTCTGAGTCTTTGATTCTTAGGCTGGCCGACTTCCCTTTATAGTTACGGCTCAGGGTAGGAGGTGGATAGATATCTTGAGATGGCACACTACGTTTCATTACGGGCCTGCTGAGAACTTATTTTATGTGCTTTTATGTACTGTAAAGAATAAGATGTATTACATTACTTAATATATAATATTTAAATCAAATTATATTTTTTGTATAAAACCCCATAAGATAATTGCGTTTATTTTTTTTTTCACTGTCTTTACTTTGACTCAAAATCTTAATTACCTTCTATACTGTAGTTTAGCCTTACATTTGTACGTTGAAAATAAATCTTCAAATTCACTTGCAGCACTACTGAAATAGAGAATGGCAGTCAATTAGTGCCTACCAATATATTTCAGTATAGTTATTGCCCCTTCACAAATTTTACTTTGATCAATGTTTATGTTCGTCTGACTTGTTACAAATGAGTGAATTTGCGCTAAAGATTATTTCTCCAGCACATTTATTGTCCAGCGCAATATGGCCTCTGTTCTTTGTCATGGCGTAGAGAAGCTCGGGTAGCACTGAGCAGTGAAGTGATATTTTTCAAGTCAATGAGTCTATCTGTCTGGCATGACAGTTTTATGTACTACTGTGCAAATAAGATCTTGTGAAATAAATTGCTTGGAACCCTTTTTACAGTTCTTGTGTGGTATTACTTTCATCCGTTTTTACAATAAGAATAAATTATGCTGGCAAAGAAACCTGTTTTAGCCCTATAGAATAAAGAATAACGTTAAATATGGAAAAGGATGGGATTCATTGTTTATGCAAATGACTGAAATATGGAGAAAAAATATGCATTAATAATTATTATAATATAACGTGTATGAAAATTAATTAAAATAGAAAAAATACTAGAATAAAACTAATACTTATTATTAGAGATGAGCGAGCATACTCGTCCGAGCTTGGTGCTCGTTCGAGCATTAGGGTACTCGTAAGTGCTCGCTGCTCGGACGAGTATCTCGCCATGCTCGAGGAAATGGCAACTTCCGCATCGTGCTTTTCTGGCGCCTAAAAACACAGCCAATCACAAGCCAGGAGACTCTGCGTACCACCCAGCATCACGTGGGGCCCTTACATGTCGATAGCAGGGGTTGGCTGGTCTGATCAGGTGACCCTGGAATATACTACCGACTGGCCGCGGTGCCCGGCTCAGATGCCGTCTGGATATCGTTAGGGATAGAGCTGTTGCCTTTCAGGGACAGTGTTAGGGCCTGCATTTAGTTGTCTGTTAGGCAGGGATCACCCACAAAGAACCCAACAGCCCTTCTAAGGGCTACAAGACATTTTATTTATTTTTTTTGTCACTTGGCTGGCTGGCACTAGTAGTGCAGCTATCGCCATATCTAACCCTGTTTTTTTTTTTTATTGTTCTATCTCAGTGATACAAATTCATTGCACACAGCACTGTGGAACCATTCTGTGTGTCACAGTTCAGCACTGACTCACTCCAATCCATATATACTGTCCAGGTGACACTTTCTGTACGTCACACAATACAACCAAGTCATTTGCAACCAATATCATCTACAGCTTGATCCAGAAAACTCTCTGTGGGACATTTGTCTGGGTCGCAGACTAAATAGCCACCGTTAACAAGGTGTCAGTCAGTTCTACCATATTTCCTGCACGTCACTTTCCCAAAAAAACAAAATATTAAAAAAATATATATTTTTTCAGTTGTTTTAGCTCAGTGATACAAATCCTTTTTACTCAGCTGCGTGTAACCTTTCTGTGTGTCACAGTTCAGCACATTCGCTCCCATCCGTATATACTGTCCAGGTGACACTTTCTGTACGTCACACAATACAACCAAGTCATTTGCTACCAATATCATCTACCGCTTGATCCAGAAAACTCTCTGTGCGACATTTGTCTGGGTCGCAGACTAAATAGCCACCGTTAACAGGGTGTCAGTCAGTTCTACCATATTTCCTGCATGTCACGTTCCCAAAAAAACAAAATATAAAAAAAAAATTATTTTTTCAGTTGTTTTAGCTCAGTGATACAAATCCATTTTACTCAGCTGCATGTAACCTTTCTGTGTGTCACAGTTCAGCACATTCGCTCCTATCCGTATATACTGTCCAGCTGAAACTTTCTGTACGTCACACAATACAACAAAGTCATTTGCTACCAATATCATCTACAGCTTGATCCAGAAAACTCTCTGTGCGACATTTGTCTGGGTCGCAGACTAAATAGCCACCGTTAACAGGGTGTCAGTCAGTTCTACCATATTTCCTGCACGTTACGTTCCCAAAAAAACAAAATTGTAAAAAAAATATAAAAAAAAAAATATAAAAAAAATAATTACTTTTTCAGTTGTTTTAGCTCAGTGATACAAATCCATTTTACTCAGCTGCGTGTAACCTTTCTGTGTGTCACAGTTCAGCACATTTGCTCCCATCCGTATATACTGTCCAGGTGACACTTTCTGTACGTCACACAATACAACCAAGTCATTTGCTACCAATATCATCTACCGCTTGATCCAGAAAACTCTCTGTGCGACATTTGTCTGGGTCGCAGACTAAATAGTCACCGTTAACAGGGTGTCAGTCAGTTCTACCATATTTCCTGCACGTCACATTCCAAAAAAAACAAAATATTAAAAAAAAAAATATTTTTTCAGTTGTTTTACCTCAGTGATACAAATCCATTTTACTCAGCTGCATGTAACCTTTCTGTGTGTCACAGTTCAGCACATTCGCTCCCATCCGTATATACTGTCCAGGTGACACTTTCTGTACGTCACACAATACAACCAAGTCATTTGCTACCAATATCATCTACCGCTTGATCCAGAAAACTCTCTGTGCGACATTTGTCTGGGTCGCAGACTAAATAGCCACCGTTAACAGGGTGTCAGTCAGTCCTACCATAGTTCCTGCACGTTACGTTCCCAAAAAAGCTAAATTGTAAAAAGAATATAAAAAACAAATATAAAAAAAAATATTTTTTCAGTTGTTTTAGCTCAGTGATACAAATCCATTTTACTCTGTTGCGTTTAACCTTTCTGTGTGTCACAGTTCAGCACATTCGCTCCCATCCGTATATACTGTCCAGGTGACACTTTCTGTACGTCACACAATACAACCAAGTCATTTGCTACCAATATCATCTACCGCTTGATCCAGAAAACTCTCTGTGTGACATTTGTCTGGGTCGCAGACTAAATAGCCACCGTTAACAGGGTGTCAGTCAGTTCTACTATATTTCCTGCACGTCATGTTCCCAAAAAAACAAAATATAAAAAGAAAAATTATTTTTTCAGTTGTTTTAGCTCAGTGATACAAATCCATTTTACTCAGCTGCGTGTAACCTTTCTGTGTGTCACAGTTCAGCACACTCGCTCCAATCTGTATAATCTGTCC
Source organism: Rhinella marina (assembly GCA_900303285.1). NCBI lineage: Eukaryota > Metazoa > Chordata > Amphibia > Anura > Bufonidae > Rhinella > Rhinella marina. The sequence goes on along the minus strand of ONZH01021585.1, from coordinate 21,885 downwards.
AAGTGACACTTTCTGTACGTCACTTAATTCTACCGGACTTAATTTTTTATTTTTTTTTATCATACACCTATATACAAAAAATGTTGAACACCAGGGCTAAGGGTCGAGGGCGAGGGCATGGGCGTGGGCATTCAATCACTGCAGGGGGCAGAGGCCGTGTTCCTGGGCAGGGTGAGACAGTACCCGCTGATGAGGGAGCAGGGGAACGCCGCAGAGCTACACTCCCTAGCTTCATGTCTCAACTTACAGGGACACGTGGTAGAGGACTGTTGAAACCACAACAGTGCGAACAACTGATCTCGTGGATTGCGGACAATGCTTCAAGTAATTTGTCCACCAGTCAGTCTTCCACGCAGTCCACCCACGTTACCCAAGGGAGCTCTCCTCTGGCTCCTCCACCTCAACCTCCTTCACCCCAGTCTTCCCCCTCCCAGGAAAATTTGGAATGTGATCCGGCATACTCTCAGGAACTGTTTTCTGGACCCTTCCCAGAGTCACAAACCACTTCTATGGTTGCTGCTGACCTCGTTCCCGATGCCCAAGTTTTCCAACTGTCGCAGTCTGTGGGTGATGATGATGACAATGTTGAGTTAGTGGAAGAAGTTTGTAAAGAGGTGTCGGACGATGAGGAGACACGGTTGTCAGACAGTGGTGAAGTTGTTGTTAGGGGAAGAATTCCGAGGAGGGAGCAGACTGAGGAATCGGAGGATGACGAGGTGACTGACCCAAGCTAGGTTGATATGCCGAGTGAAGACAGTGCTTCTGAGGCGGAGGCGAGTGCTGCACCAGAACAGGTTGTAAGAGGCAGTGGTGTGGCCAGAGGGAGAAGCAGGGCCAGAGCTGGTGCATCATCAGCAACTGTTTCACATAGTGAAGCTCCCGTGGCGAGGCCTAGATGTTCGCAAGTCTGGAGGTTCTTTAAAGAAAGTGAGGATGAATGACGGACTGCGGTGTGCAACCTGTGCCACACCAGGATCAGCAGGGGTGCCACCACTACTAGCCTAACCACCACCAGCATGCGCAGGCATATGAGTGCTAAACACCCCACTCAATGGAACCAAGGCCGTTCACCACCTCCTGCGGGTCACACCACTGCTCCTTCCCCTGTGTCACTCAATGCTTCTGCTAGTCAACCCCCGGAGTCACTCGCTGCCTCTACTAGTCAACCCCCTGCCCAGGACCGCGGCACGAGCGCCTCCCGCCGGAAAACCACATCTTCGTCTCCACGATCCTCCATAGTGTCCACCAACGTGTCCCAGCGCAGCGTTCAGCTGTCTTTACAGCAGACGCTAGAGCGCAAGAGGAAATACAGTTCCACCCACCCACATGCCCAAGCCCTCAACGTCCACATCTCCAAATTTCTTAGCCTGGAGATGCTGCCCTATAGGCTGGTAGAGACCGAGGCCTTTCGAAATCTCATGGCAGTGGCTGCCCCTCGGTATTCCGTCCCCAGCCGCCACTATTTTTCCCGATGTGCCGTCCCAGCCCTACACCAGTACGTGTCACAGAACATCATCCGTGCCCTGACCAACGCAGTTAGTGATAAGTTCCACCTAACCACGGACACGTGGACAAGTGCTGCCGGGCAGGGACACTATATCTCACTGACGGCACATTGGGTTAACTTGGTGGAGGCTGGGACCGAGACTGACCCTGGGGCCGCTCATGTACTGCCCACACCGAGGATTGCGGGGCCTACCTCGGTCACGGTCTCTCAGACGTACTATGCCTCCTCCTCCTCTGACCCCTCCTCCTCCTCCACCGAATTACCATCTGTGGGAACGGCGCCTTCAGTCGGTAGCTCTAGGCGCAGCAGCAGTGCCGTGGGTAAGCGCCAGCAGGCGGTGCTCAAACTGCTGAGCTTAGGTGACAAAAGGCACACTGCCCAAGAGCTGTTACAGGGCATCACGGCGCAGACCGATCTGTGGCTGGCACCGCTGAACCTCAAGCCAGGCATGGTTGTGTGTGACAACGGGCGTAATTTGGTGGCGGCTCTGCAACTCGGCAGACTGACACATGTGCCATGCCTGGCCCACGTGTTCAACCTAATTGTTCAACGGTTCCTCAAGACATACCCCAATCTGTCTGATTTGCTCACCAAGGTGCGCCGCATCTGTGCGCATTTCCGCAAGTCGAGCACAGATGCTGCCACTCTCAGGGCAGTGCAGTGCCGCCTACAACTGCCCGCTCACCGACTGTTGTGCGACGTGCCCACGAGATGGAATTCCACATCAAACATGTTATCCAGAGTTTACCAGCAGCGCAGAGCGATTGTAGACTGCCAGATGTCATCTTCCACCAGAACTGGTAGTCAGGTCAGTCAGATTCCTCAAGTCTACAATGAGGAGTGGACATGGATGTCTGATATCTGCCAGGTGTTGAGCAACTTTGAGGAGTCAACACAGATGGTTAGCGGCGATGCCGCCATTATCAGCCTCACCATCCCGCTGCTTTGCCTGTTGAAAAAAATCACTGCTCAGCATCAAGTCGGATGCTTTGCGCTTGTCACAAGAGACAGTGGAGGAAGATACGTCGCTTGATAGCCAGAGCACCCTCCGGTCTGTTTCTCAGCGCGTATCGGAGGAGGGGGATGAGGATGAGGAGGAAGAGGAGGAGAATGTCGGCGAGACAGTAGAGGATACCAGTGCTCAGTCCTTAACTCTTGAGCGTGTATGGGCTGAAGAGGAGGACTTGGAGGAGGAGGAGGAGGAAATGGAGAGTCAGGTCAGTGAGGAGAGGGAATTCTTGCGTGTTGGGACTCTGGCGCACATGGCAGACTTCATGTTAGGCTGCCTATCCCGTGACCCTCGCGTTAGAAGAATTTTTTCAAACACCGATTACTGGGTGTTCACTCTCCTGGACCCACGGTACAAGCAGAACCTTTCCACTCTCATCCCTGCAGAGGAAAGGAGTATGAGAGTGAATAGATATCAACAGGCCCTGGTACACAAGCTGAAACAATCCTTCCCATCTGACGCCGCTAGCGGCAGAGGGCATGGTTCTGTGGGCCAAGTAGCAGGGGAGAAGAGGCGAGCAGGCAGCTTGTCCAGCACTGGCAGGGGAACGCTCTCCAAGGCCTTTGCCAGTTTTATGTCACCCCAGCAAGACACTGTCACCTGTCCCCAGTCTAGGCAGAGTAGGGGGGAGCTGTACAGAAAGATGGTGAGGGAGTACCTAGCTGACCATACCAACGTCCGTAGCGATCACTCTGCTCCATACAACTACTGGGTTTCAAAGCTGGACACGTGGCCTGAACTGGCTCTGTACGCCTTGGAAGTGCTGGCCTGCCCTGCCGCTAGCGTGCTGTCAGAGCGGGTATTCAGTGCAGCTGGTGGCGTCATCACCGATAAGCGTACACGCCTGTCAACTGACAGCGCTGACAGGCTGACGCTTATTAAAATGAACAAAGCCTGGATTTCACCGGAATTCAAATCTCCTCCGGGGGAAAGCAGCTAAAGATTTAAATAACTTATGTATCCGATTCCTCTTCTCTACTTCTCTTCTCTACTCCTCCTCCTCCTCCATATCGTCTTTGCCTAACGCTGACCCAAAAAAAAACATTTTTTGGAGGTCCAACTGGCACTCTTTTAGCACAATTTTTCAGGAGGGCCCCCTACAGGCCCTCTCTTCAAACAATTTTTCAGGAGGGCCCCCTACAGGCCCTCTATTCAAACAATTTTTCCAGAGGTCCACCTACAGGCCCTCTATTCAAACAATTTTTCCAGAGTTCCACCTACAGGCCCTCTCTCCAAACAATTTTTCCGGAGGTCCACCTATAGGCCCTCTGTCCAAACAATTTTAACGGAGGTCCACCTACAGGCCCTCTGTCTAAACAATTTTTCCGGAGGTCCACCTACAGGCCCTCTGTCTAAACAATTTTTCCGGAGTTCCACCTACAGGCCCTCTCTCCAAACAATTTACTTCTTTGTCCTATCTTTCTCTCTCTCTCTACAAACTATTTTTCCGGATAGCTGCCATATACGGTATTAAACTGAGTAGTATACATAGAACACATACCACACTTGATCAAGCTCATAATTTACGACTGTACCGGTTGATGCTAAATTTTTAAGTTGGGGTCCTGCGTCGTCATTCTAAATACATCCGGCTGTTGTCACCACCACACACGCTAGCCCAGGGGGCACTCCTCTGGCTCTTCCAGCGAAACCTCTTTGCCCCAGCCTGCCCCCCCCCACCTACAGGCCCACTCTACAAACAATTTAGCCGGATAGGGGACGTATTAGAAGTTGTACTCATGTTTGTTTTTGTTCTTCTTTTATCTGCCTCATGACCTGTGATAGGCAGAGCATGGACACGTCCCCTTAGCTGCAGTGGGAACGACACTCCCCTGGCCAGAGCAAGCTCTTTTTCCATTTTCCGTGTTCGAAAAACCCATTAAATATAGGGTCCCAAGATAGGGGACGTATACGGTATTAAACTGAGAAGAATCGATACTGCTCCGGCTGATGCTAGAGTATTTCCAAATGCATTCCGGCTGTTGTCACCACCACACATGCTAGCCCAGGGGGCACTCCTCTGGCTCTTCCAGCGAAATCTCCTAGCCCCAGCCTGCCCCACCCACCTACAGGCCCACTCTACAAACAATTTAGCCGGATAGGGGACGTATTAGAAGTTGTACTCATGTTTGTTTTTGTTCTTCTTTTATCTGCCTCATGACCTGTGATAGGCAGAGCATGGACACGTCCCCTTAGCTGCAGTGGGAAAGACAATTCCCTGGCCAGAGCAAGCTCTTTTTCCGTTTTCCGTGTTCGAAAAGTCCATTAAATATAGGGTCTCAAGATAGGGGACGTATACGGTATTAAACTGAGAAGAATCGATACCATACGGGTTAAAGCAACAGTTTTTCCAAATCCATTCCGGCTGTTGTCACCACCACACACGCTAGCCCAGGGGGCACTCCTCTGGCTCTTCCAGCGAAACCTCCTTTCCCCCCACCTACAGGCCCTCTCTCCAAACAATTTTCCCGGGTAGGGGGACATATTAGATATTGTACTGATTCTGAATTGCCTCCTGCGATATACCGGAATCAAACCCAGATCAACTGCTTGGGAAGTAGCTATGCTCACCACTATACCACCAGCAGGCACAGCAACTGACAAGAACAGATACTAAACTTGATTTTAGCTGCAGTGCCAGCATGAGCAGTGGTGTCACCTGCAGGCGGTGATGGACCTTCGTTGCACCTAGTTGGGTGCTTCCCTAACATGTGATGGGTATTTGCCTCGCCTTTCTTGGTCTGGGTGAGCACAATTGCCATGAGGGTAACCACCAGGCTGTTGCCTGAGAATTTGGGGTAATGGTGGGATTAGGCAGCCTCAGAGGCATCCATGCATGCTGCCCCTGCTGTTTCCTGTCCATTTCCGTGGTGTTTCCATCATTTTCTGATGTTTCCAGGTTTTCACCCAGCCTTCCCTAGGCAGAGCCTTGGTCCCCCGCAAAAATGCTCGAGTCTCCCATTGACTTTAATGGGGTTCGTTATTCGAAACGAGCACCCGAGCATCGGGAAAAGTTCGACTCGAATAACGAGCACCCGAGCATTTTAGTGCTCGCTCATCTCTAGTTATTATTATTATTATTATTATTATTATTAATAATGGATACTAATTATTAATTAAAGTGAGGAACATACAGAGGCAGTCTTCTCAGCATTCCTCTTATCTTAATTACCCCAGCCCCTAAATCCCTACAGTATCTCAAAAAAGTGAGTACACCCCTTACATTTTTGTAAATATTTTATTATATCTTTACATTGGACAACACTGAAGATCTGACAATTTGATACAATGTAAAGCAGTCAGTGTACAGCGTGTATAACAGAGTAAATTTGCTGTGCCCTCAAAATAACTCAACACACAACCATTAATTTCTAAACCGCTGGCAATAAAACTGAGTACACCCCTAAGTGAAAATATGGTCAGCATTATTTTCCAGCACTGCCTTAACTCTCTTGGAAATGGAGTTCACTAGAGCTTCACAGGTTGCGACTGGAATCGTCTTTCATTCCTCCATGGTGACATCACGGAGTTGGTGGATGTTAGAGATCTTGTGCTCCTTGGCCTTCCGTTTGAGGATGCCCCACAGATGCTCAATAGGGTTTAGGTTTGGAGACATGCTTGGCCAGTCCAGCATCTTTACCCTCCGTTTCTATTACAAGGCAGTGGTCGTCTTGAAGGTGTTTTGTGTGATTATCATGTTGGGATACTGCCCTGTGGCCCAATCTAAGAAGGGAGGGGATCATGACACCATCTGAATCAAATAAGTTTATCTTGGTGACATCAGACCACAGGACACGGTTCCAGTAATCCATGTCCTTAGTCTTCAGCAAACTTTTTGCAGGCTTTTTTGTGCATCATCTTTAGAAGAGGCTTCCTTCTGGGATGACAGCCATGCAGACCAATTTGATGTAGGGTGCAGCGTATGGTGTGAGCAATGACAGGTGGAACCCCCACCCCTCTAACCTCTGCAGCAATACTGGCAGTAATCCATCCATTTTGATAAGGCAACCTCTGGATATGACGCTGAGCATGTGCACTCAACTTCTTTGGTCGACCATTGCGAGGCATGATCTCAGTGTAACCTGTCTATTTAAACTGCTGGTCTTGGCCACAGTGCTGCAGCTCAGGTTCAGGGTGATGGCAATCTTCTTATAGCCTTGGACATCTTTATGTGGAACAACTTTTTTTCAGATCCTCAGAGTTCTTTGCCATGAGGTGCCATGTTGAACTTCCAGTGATCAGTATGAGAGAATGTGAGAATGATAACACCAAATATAACACACCTACTCCCTATTTACACCTGAGACCTTGTAACACTAATGAGTCACATGACACCGGGAAGGGAAAATGGCTAATTGGGCATAATTTGGCCATTTTCACTTAGGGGTGTACTTACTTTTGTTGCCAGCAATTTAGACATTAATGGCTGTGTGTTGAGTTATTTTGAGAGCACAACAAATTTACACTGTTATACAAGCTGTACACTGACTACAGTCATGGCCAAAAGTTTTGAGAATGATACAAATATTAATTTTTACAAAGTCTACTGCTTCAGTTTTTATAATGGCAATTTGCATATACTCCAGAATGTTATAAAGAGTGATCAGCTTAACAGCAATTACTTGCAAAGTCAATATTTGCCTAGAAAATGAACTTAATCCCCCAAAACACATTTCAACATCATTGCAGCCCTGCCATAAAAGGACCAGCTAACATCGTTTCAGTGATTGCTCCATTAACACAGGTGTGGGTGTTGATGAGGACAGGGCTGGAGATCAATCTGTCATGATTAAGTAAGAATGACACCACTGGACACTTTAAAAGGAGGCTGGTGCTTGGCATCATTGTTTCTCTTCTGTTAACCATGGTGATCTCTAAAGAAACACGTGCAGTCATCATTGCACTGCACAAAAATGGCCTAACAGGGAAGAGTATCGCAGCTAGAAAGATTGCACCTCAGTCAACAATCTATCGCATCATCAAGAACTTCAAGGAGAGAGGTTCCATTGTTGCCAAAAAGGCTCCAGGGCGCCCAAGAAAGACCAGCAAGCGCCAGGACCGTCTCTTAAAAGTGTTTCAGTTGTGGGATCGGGCTACCAGCAGTGCAGAGCTTGCTCAGGAATGGCAGCAGGCAGGTGTGAGTGCATCTGCACGCACTGTGAGGCGGAGACTCTTGGAGCAAGGTCTGGTCTCAAGAATGGCAGCAAAGAAGCCACTTCTCTCCAGAAAAAACATCAGGGACAGACTGATATTCTGCAAAAGGTACAGGGAGTGGACTGCTGAGGACTGGGGTAAAGTCATTTTCTCTGATGAATCCCCTTTTCGATTGTTTGGGACATCTGGAAAACAGCTTATTCGGAGAAGACGAGGTGAGCGCTACCACCAGTCTTGTCTCATGCCAACTGTAAAGCATCCTGAAACCATTCATGTGTGGGGTTGCTTCTCAGCCAAGGGAATCAGCTCTCTCACAGTTTTGCCTAAAAACACAGCCATGAATAAAGAATGGTACCAGAATGTCCTCCGAGAGCAACTTCTCCCAACCGTCCAAGAGCAGTTTGGCGATCAACAATGCCTTTTCCAGCATGATGGAGCACCTTGCCATAAAGCAAAGGTGATAACTAAATGGCTCAGGGAACAAAACATAGAGATTTTGGGTCCATGGCCTGGAAACTCCCTAGATCTTAATCCCATTGAGAACTTGTGATCAATCATCAAGAGACGGGTGGACAAACAAAAACCTACAAATTCTGACAAAATGCAAGCATTGATTGTGCAAGAATGGACTGCTATCAGTCAGGATTTGGTCCAGAAGTTGATTGAGAGCATGCCAGGGAGAATTGCAGAGGTCCTGAAGAAGAAGGGTCAACACTGCAAATATTGACTTGCTGCATTAACTCATTCTAACTGTCAATATAAGCTTTTGTTACTCATAATATGATTGCAATTATATTTCTGTATGTGATAAAAACATCTGACAAACACACATAAAAACCTGAGGGCAGCAGATCATGTGAAAATATAATATTTGTGTCATTCTCAAAACTTTTGGCCATGACTGTACTTTACATTATATCAAAGTGTCATATCTTGAGTGTTGTCGCATGTAAAGATAGAATAAAATATTGAGGGGTGTACTCACTTTTGTGAGATACTGCATATGTGTCTTGTCTGCCTGTGTTTCTGTCTAACAGACCTGCTGTCAATGATGACCACAGGCAGTTCTACTCTTTTATCTCTATTCCATGCACTTCTCTGTTAGTTACTTAAGATGGGGAAGAGAGAGGGAAATCGGACTGCCAGCACATAACTGTACTATTTTCCTATGTATCTACTGTCAACACTAAGTATTAGCAGTCCAGTTCATCTCTGTTCCCAGCCCTAAGTAACTAATATAGGAACACCGGAAATAGAGATAAAGAAGCAGATCTGCCAGCAGTGATCACTAGCATAAAGTCAGTTATGAAGACACACAGGAAGAGAGCATTAGGGCACATATAAGAATGCTGGTGCTGAGAAGGCTGCCTCTGTAAGTTCCTGATAACTATCTTCAGTGCTCCGTAAAACACTGAAGAAGAAGTCATCTTAGCAATGCTTAGTTAGAGTGCTGCTAAAAAGACTCTTTACCCTACATTTTCTATAAAAAAACACCTTTTCCTAATAAAATTATTGACTAGAAATGGTTAACATTCCTGTCCCTACACAATATTTAAAAATAATCTCAAATGACACTTACATTTTAACCACGTGAAGACCAGCAGACTGTGCTAATCTTATGATATAATATAGGAGATCCAGCACAGACCACATAAAATCCGAGAGTTCTGTTAACAGAACTAATGGAGTTTTTCTATCCAAATGTTTGTACTGAATGATTGAATAAAGCTCTTGGATTTTATGTGACCTGTGCTGGATCTCCTATATTATATCAAGTGTTTGTGATCTGAACCTTTTTGGACACAGCAGTGTTCCTTATTTGGGTGAGCTGGAGACCATTACTCTCTCTTTGTGCTATCTATGCAAGAATATTTCTGAACACCCTTGCAGAAATGACAGCTAAATTCTAATTGTGCAGCAGAAAGAACAGGGAGCAAGGTTCTTCGTACATTTTAACATCCCTGCCTTTTCCATTGCTGTACACACACTTAGTGAGAGCTGTATATACAGATCAAGAAGAGGTAATGATATAGCTAGAGTTTGTGTGTCTTCACAAACTTCTGGGTCTTAGCGGAACCAGATCAGCTCTACAGAGAGGCTTTACATCATTGTAAAGACTCTGATTACTACTGTAACTAGACCGAACAAAATAAACAACAAGAAAAAAAAAGTAATGTTAAATGAACCACAAAGTCTTGTATGACTTTATGGTACTGGTGGTGGGGAGGGCACAAAGTGTAAAATTAAAAATAAATAAATAAATAAATAAATAAATAAAATATATGTAATATATATATACATACATATTCAAAACAGTAATAGTAACAAAAAAAAACCTTTTTGAGGAGGCTTGATTTTTCGTGATAACTTGTAGTTTTCATTAGGGGTACATAACACTAATTTGATAGCTTTTAATACTGTTTTTCTTAGTGATGAATAAGCAAAAAATAAGTTTTTAGTTTTTTTTTTTCTTTTTCGCTACATTCATTGTACCGGATAAATCGTGTAATGTGAGTCGTTATGAATATGATTATATTTTTCCAGTTTTTTTTCATTGGAAGATTTTCTTTTTAATAAAAAAAAAACTTTAGCACTTTTTAACTATTTACTAGTCCCTCAAGGGGACTTAACAGACGGTCATGATTACTTCTAGAATACACTGTACTACTTATGAATTATACTGTCAGTTCTATAGCATCAGGCACCATCAGGGTGCGCCAGAGCAGCCTGATGGGCACATACTACAGGCAGGCTTGGGGCCTTCATTAGGCCCCAAACTGCCATAGAAAGACATCAGCACCCTGCAATTCTTTCACAGGGTGCCAAAGGGAGACAAATAGAGCTCCTTTCTCTAAACCAATTAGATGCTGCACTTGCTTTTGACAGCAGCATCTAAGTGGTTAAACTCCTTGAATCAACTGTTCTGCCAACCTAAGCTATTAAAGCAGGAGCCAAGCCCCTACTCTCCGCTGCAGGGGAAACCCATGCAGCACTTAAACTAGGCCCCTGTAGAAAGATGATGGCCTAGCCTAAGGCATGTTAGTGAATGCCATTAGAAGCCCTATTGGCAGTCAATAACAGGTCAAGGGACAACACAAATTTCTACTTTGTGCCAGATATGAAAATGTTATTTAGTTACATTTTGATTTATCATTGTTATTATTGCTACTAGAGATGAGCGAATCGAAGCTGACAAAGTGGAATTCGTTACGAATTTCATGGAAAATTCGATTTGCAATGAATGCGAAATTCCAGGCGATTCGTAGTAACAAATCTTTTTTTTTTTTTTTTTCCTAAAAAGGCCGCAAGCACATGGCATGACATGGGGGAAGGATCTCTGGGACAAAGAAGTAAACACCCACAATGCGATCACATACAGACATGTAGCCAATCAGCAGCCAGCCAGGTCCTGTGATGTCACAGCCCTATAAATGGCTCTGCAGCGCTGGGAAGCGCCATTTGCTATTCATGTTAGACCAGATAGGGCAAGCGATAGGAAAACGTTTCAATATACAAGAAAAGAGATCAGGGATAGATGACCTGAATTGCAGGGATAGGAGAGGGACGATTTGTGGACAGAAAATCAGGCAGTGAATCGCTATCCATATACACTGCCTCTTGTAAAGCACTGCACTGTCTTCTGAAAGCTGTTTTGGGGTGCTTCATGCAAAGAAGCACTACTAGTGTCACTTTTTTGCAGTGCAATGCACTGAAAGAGGGTCAGAGCCTTGTTTAGGGGTACATTAAAAAAAAAAAAAAAAAAAAAAAAAAATATATATATATATATATATATATATATATATATATAAAAATAGTGAATCTCAGTTTGTGGGGTTATTAGTTTTAATTTTAAATAAGTATTTGTGGCCTCATTCGCCATCCAAGCAGAAAAGCGTGGCATTGTTGTAAGGTAGTCAGTGAATATCATTTAAAAATATATATATATCTCAGTTTGTGGGGTGGTTAGTTTCAAATAAATATTTTAGGCCTCATTCACCTTTCAAGCAGAAAAGCGTGATATTGCTGTAACGTAGTCAGGGAATATCATTAAAAAAAATAGTGAATCTGAGTTTGTGGGGTTGTCAGTGTTACTTTTAAATAAGTATTCGTGGCCTCATTTGCCATAGAAAAAGAAAATTGTCATATAGTGTGTAGTTCTGTGCAATAACCCATTGTACTGCAGTTCAGCAACCCATTGTTAACCCATTCTGTGGGTGACGGTATTTCTCAAATAAATAGTTAGGTCGTTGTGCGAGGCATTGAGCAAAGTAAATTTTTTTGGTGGATTTTTAATTTCCTTTTATTTTAAATTTGTAATCAATCAGTATGTCAGACAGAGCCGTGACAGGCCCTTCACAGGGGAGGGGCAGTGGCACAAATGTTTCTGGAATAGGCACAGGTCGCAGCAGAGGAAGGGGACGTAGCATTAGGGGTCACTTGGCGAGGCCAGAGCTACTGGTGTCATCTAGCGGTCGTGTGTTGACCACCAACCCAGCAGTTCTTGAATGGTTGACTTTTCGGTTCCCTCAGCCAGAGAAGTACTATATGCTGTGGGCTTTGAGCCACTATACAGCGAGGACGAACTACTTGAGGACAGTCAACAGCTACTGGGAAGCCAAGAGGTGGGGCAGAAATCCGCTCCTTCCAGTAGGCGGTCAAGTACTGATGAGAGTGTAGTGGGAGGTGATGTTGAGAGCGGTCAGGCTTTGTACACAGAGACAGTTGAGGAGGACATTAGCGACGTGCAAACTGTAGTTGATGATGAAGTAGCCGATCGCACTTGGGAGCCGGGTGAAGCAAGGGCTTCATCATCCTTATCGTCAGCTGCAGACGAGACTGACAGCTTGCACGTGAGGCAGCGGAGCAGCCAGCAAGTCGGTAGTGTGGGTGGGAGTCAGCGTAGTGGCAGCAGTGCGAGGTCAGGAGCCAAACGGGCACAGGGTAGACCGCACTATTCGCAGGTGCTTTCCGGCCTTGAAAAGAGCGGCGCAGCAGCTCAGCCAAGCAGTTGAGGTGCTACTCCGTCAGTTCGGAGTGTTGGTGGTAAAATCGCCTACTCGGCGGTGTGGACGTTTTTTGTTAAGACGCCTGAGGAGGTGAACATGGCTATATGTAGAATCTGTGGTCAGAAAGTGAAGCGTGGCCAGGGTGCTAATCTTGGCACCACGGCCCTGCGCCAACATATGCAGCGTCACCACAAAGTGGCTTGGGAGAACTGTGGCTCAGATGTGGCGGTCCAGTCGGCACCAGAAGCAGCAGCATCACCCAGAGGCACGCATCCCATTTCAGGAAGTCAAGGCTCCAGCACCTCTGCCGAAGGGAGCTGTCTGTCATTATCTACCGCTCCAGATGCTCCTGCTCCTCCTTCTCTTATTCCTCGCCATTCATTACGGCAGCAGTCGTTCACCGAGGCGATTGCAAACAGACAGCAGTACGCGTCCACCCATCCTACAGCGCAGAAGCTGACCGTGCTCCTGTCCAAGTTGCTTGTGCTGCAGTCCCTCCCTTTTCAACTGGTGGACTCTGCACCGTTCAGAGAAATGATGGCTTGTGCCGAGCCGAGGTGGAGAGTTCTTTGCCAAAAAGTCAGTCCCAGCCCTGCACAAATATGTAGAAGAGAAGGTGGCCCAGCCCTTGAGCCTGTCGGTGTCTGCCAAAGTGCACGGCAACGCCGACGTGTGGAGTTGCAACTACGGTCAGGGACAATACATGTCCTTTATGGCCCACTGGGTCAATGTGCTTCCTGCCCAGCCACACGAGCAACTTGGACAGGTGACGCCACTTTCTCCTCCTGGTTGTCAAACTGCTGATCCTGCGCTAATGTCCGGCTCCTTCTCCACCACCTCAGCCTCCACTGCAGGGCCAAGTCATAGCGCTCCTCCAGCGTACCACATGTGCAGGGCACGTCGGTGTCATGCAGTTCTACGCCTGGTTTGCCTGGGCGAACGAAGTCACACAGGGGAGGAACTGCTCCGCGTCATGCAAGAAGAAAGCGATTGCTGGCTTTCTCCGCGATAACTAAAAATCGGAACCATGGTGACAGACTACGGAAAGAACATGGTGTCCTCACTGCGCCAAGGGATGACTTCTGGCTCTCCACCCTCTTGGACCCTCGCTACCGGTCTAAAATGGGGCCCTTTTTTCCACCTTCTTAGAGGGAGGACAAACTGAAATACTGTAGAGACATCCTATGTAGTCAGTTGGCTGCTGCCTATCTGCCTCCTCGTCCATCCTCTCGCAGGTCTGACCGGGGGGTCCCTCAGCGCTCACGTACCACTGCCACGGCTGCTGTGGGGGGGGGGGTCGGGGATTAGGAGCAATACCAGCTCCATCAGCAGCAACTTGAGTCTGGAGTCGCTGATAAGCAGCTTTCTTCACCCGCTAAGTGCGGAAAGTACCCACCAGCAGCGGCAGCAGCAGCAGCAGCAGCAGCAGGTAGACCAGGAGCAGACCCTGAACCAGCAGGTGATGGCCTACTTGGACAGCACCCGGCCACCCCACATTGAAGATCCGCTGGACTACTGGGCAGCCAGACTGGATTTGTGGCAGCAACTGGCCGAGTTTGCACTGGATAAGCTGTCCTGCCCGGCTAGTAGTGTGGCATCAGAGCGGGTGTTCAGTGCGGCGGGGGCCATAGTTACCCCAAGGAGAACTCGCCTGTCTTTCCAAAATGTGGAAAGACTCACCTTTGTCAAGATGAATCAGGCATGGATCAGCCAGGATTTCCACCCACCAACACCTGAAGCATCAGATTAGATTAGCCATGATGCGTCACCCAAACCTTGACAAATGAGACTGTATTCTTCAGGCTACCTGCCTCAGCCACTCTTCTGATGCTGCCACCCGCCTGATGCCACACATCTACCAGCTGCTCCTTCTACCACCCAGCATCTTTACCAGTGACTTTACCACCAACCTCTCCACTCTGTCACTGACCCAATATGTAGCCTTTTGATGATGCTGCCACCTCAACAATCAGGTCTCCTCATGCTGCTACTGCTGTCACCTCCAGGCTATGTCACCATGCCACTCTGTGCCCTGATGCTGCTGCTGCCGCCTCCTCCACACGTTGTCCCCCAGCTGCTGCTACCTCCAAACTAAGTAATTGTGCCTCTCTGTGGCCTGATGCTGCTGCGTCCGCCTACTCACGCTGTCTCACAGCTGCCGCTACGTCCAAACTATGTAATTGTGCCTCTCTGTGGCCTACTCATGCTGCGTCCCAGCTGCCACCTCCACACGCTGTCTCCCAGCTGCCGTTACGTCCAAACTATGTAATCGTGCCTCTCTGTGGCCTACTCATGCTGCGTCCCTGCTGCCGCCTCCACACGCTGTCTCCCCTCTGCCGCTACATCCAAACTATGTAATTGGCAACTATGTAATTGTGCCTCTCTGTGGCCTACTCATGCAGCATCCCAGCTGCAGCCTCCACAAGCTGTCTCCCAGCTGTCGCTACATCCAAACTATGTAATTGTGCCTCTCTGTGGCCTACTCATGCTGCGTCCCAGCTGCCGCCTCCACACGCTGTCTCCCCACTGCCGCTATGTCCAAACTATGTAATTGTGCCACTCTGTGGCCTGATGCTGCTGCGTCCGCCGCCTAATCACGCTGTCTCCCAGCTGCCGCTATGTCCAAACTATTTAATTGTGCCTCTCTGTGGCCTACTCATGCTGCGTCCCAGCTGCCGCCTCCACACGCTGTCTCCCATCTGCCGCTACGTCCAAACTATGTAATTGTGCCACTCTGTGGCCTGATACTGCTGCGTCCGCCGCCTACTCACACTGTCTCCCAGCTGCCGTCCAAACTATGTAATTGTGCCTCTCTGTGGCCTACTCATGCTGCATCCCAGCTGCCGCCTACTCACACTGTCTCCCATCTGCCGTTACGTCCAAACTATGTAATTGTGCCACTCTGTGGCCTGATACTGCTGCGTCCGCCGCCTACTCACACTGTCTCCCAGCTGCCGTCCAAACTATGTAATTGTGCCTCTCTGTGGCCTACTCATGCTGCATCCCAGCTGCCGCCTACTCACACTGTCTCCCAGCTGCCGTTACGTCCAAACTATGTAATTGTGCCACTCTACGGTATCTTGCATTTCAATTTTTTTGACTGCTGCTGCATCTCCCAGGATATGTCACTGTGCCATTCTGTCTCTTTAAAATTAGTACCACTCCTGCTGCCTCTCCCACTCTGTGGCCTTAAAATGTATTCCACTGCTGCCTCTTGCAGCTGCTGTTACGGTGCCACTCTGTGGCCTCAAAATTGATTCAAATTTTTTGGACCTTCTGCTTGGCAGTATGTCAGTCGTAAATTTTTTGTAAGTTCTGTAGTCCCATTCCATTATTCATAGCTCAAGTATATAGGAAACAGAGCTAACTGTAGTTGATGATGTGTAGCCGATTACACTTGGGAGCCGGATGAAGCAAGGGCTTCATGGTCATTATCGTCATCTGCAGACAAAGATTCAACTGCTGCTAGCTCAAGTATACAGGAAACCCTGTATGTTTTGAACACTCGAATTTTTAAAAGTAAACGATTCTGGCCACCGGGACACTCAGCGATGAGCATGGGGAAGGCGAGAGGCAGGGGCTCCCACATGTGGTAGCTCATCTCCCTGCAGACTGCCAGCTCGATCTCAAGATGGAACTTCTCAGCGCACTGTGTGAACACTGCAATTTTGCCAACATCAAGGCAAAGCTGTAGCCTGCATTGCACCTCCTCTGCCTTACGTTCCCTGGCATAACCAGCCCCGATATCGATGAAAACATGTACAACAGTTGATCTTAACCAAAAGGACGAGAATTCTTTTTTACAGTCTGCTCTTCAGGGTATGTCACCGTGCCACTCTCCGGCCTGATGCTGCTGCCGCCGACTACACACGCCGTCTCCTAGCTGCCGCTACCTCCAAACTATGTAATTGTGCCACTCTGTGGCCTGATGCTGCTGCGTCCGCCTCCTACTCACGCTGTCTCCCAGCTGCCGCTACGTCCAAACTATGTAATTGTGCCACTCTGCGGCCTACTCATGCTGCATCCCAGCTGCCGCCTACTCACGCTGTCTCCCATCTGCCGCTACGTCCAAAGTATGTAATTGTGCCACTCTACGGTATGTTGCATTTAAATTTTTTTGACTGCTGCTGCCTCTCCCAGGGTATGTCACTGTGCCATTCTGTCTCTTTAAAATTAGTACCACTCCTGCTGCCTCTCCATCTCTGTTGCCTAGAAATGTATTCAACTGCTGCCTCTTGCAGCTGCTGTTATGGTGCCACTCTGTGGCCTTGAAATTTGTTTGACTGCTGACTCTTGCAGCTTCTGTCACGGTGCCACTCTGTGGCCTTGAAATTTGTTTGACTGCTGACTCTTGCAGCTTCTGTTACGGTGCCACTCTGTGGCCTTGAAATTTGTTTGACTGCTGCCTCTTGCAGCTGCTGTTACTGTATCACTCTCCTCTTCAGCAGCATGTCAGTCGCAAATTTTTGGTACATTCTGTAGTCCTATTCCATTATTCAAAGCTCAAGTACACAGGAAACCCTGTTTGTTTTGAAGACTCAAATTTTTAAAAGTAAACGATTCCGGCCCCCAGGACACTCAGCGATGAGCATGGGGGAGGCGAGAGGCAGGGGCTCCCACAGGCGGTAGCTTAGCTCCCTGCAGACCGACAGCTCGATCTCAAGATGGAACTCCGAACTTTCTTGGAATCTTGGGTACTGACATTTTGTCTCAGTCGAGGCAAAGCTGGAGCCTTCGCTGCACCTCCTCTTACGTTACCGTCCACTGGCATAACCTGTCCCGATACTGATAAGAACATATGCGACAGTTGATCTTAACCAAAAGGACGAGAATTTTTTAATTACGGTCTGCTCTTCAGGGTATGTCATCATGCCACTCTCTGGCCTGATGCTGCTGTCGCCGACGACGACTCCACATGCCGTCTCCTGGCTGCCGCTACGTCAAAATTAGGTAATTGTGCCAATCTGTGGCCTTCAAATTGTACTACTACTTCTACTGCTGCTGCCACTTCCAGGGTCTGTCATTCTGCCACTCTGTGGCCTACTTATGCTGCTGCCACCTGGCCACACTGTTGTCGTGCCACTCTATAGTCTGCTGATGCTGCTGCAACTGCTATCTCCAACCTGTCTGGGGGGGCTCTGCTTGTATAAGCATGTAATAGAACAGGTTCTGTCGAAATGTATGTGGAATCAGTGAACTGGTGTAAAAGGCGTGCGCTTTTGGCGTTCTAGTAGGATCTTGGGCCTCTGCACGATTCTTTATAGCTGGCGCTAACATTGACCTGTAAGGCTGAGTTCAGACTTGAGTTGTTTGGTGAGTTTTGGCCCCTTAACTGCCCAAATACATAAAAGTGTGCAGCGATTCTAAGAAGCCTGTTATGTGCGTGTCACACTGGATCACAGTATTCTTCCACTACCACAGTAGAACACCAAGTGTACTCAAGCGCAAAGCTGGCATTCACTGTAATGTTGATTTGTACGCTAATGCTACGCATTGTATGCTAATACGTACGAATTTGTATGCTAATGCGTACGCATTTGTATTCTAATGCGTACGCATTTGTACGCTAATGCGTACGCATTGTGCGCAAATGCGTACAAATTCAGTTAATTAGTAGAGATGAGCGAGCAGTGCTCGTTACGAGCACTGTAACGCTCGAGTCCCGTGTGAAATGCCCGCATTGCGGATCCGTCCTCATCTGCATGTAAGTCAATGAGGACGGATCGTTTGGTATGACACTCATACCAAACGGTTCCGTCCTCACCCGTCTTAAAGTCAGTGGGGACGGAACCGTTTGGTATGAGTGTCATATCCGCAATGCCTGCGGGCATTTCACACGGGACCCGAGCGTTACAGTGCTCGTAACGAGCACTGCTCGCTCATCTCTATTAATTAGCATACTTTTACAAGCGAAAGGAGTAAAAGAGGAGAAGTCGCGATT
This sequence comes from Rhinella marina, assembly GCA_900303285.1. Taxonomy (NCBI): domain Eukaryota; kingdom Metazoa; phylum Chordata; class Amphibia; order Anura; family Bufonidae; genus Rhinella; species Rhinella marina. The sequence goes on along the minus strand of ONZH01021585.1, from coordinate 3,268 downwards.
CTGACCTTTTTCAATCAACCAGACACCCTCCCCTCTTCCGAGCAGGTGGTGCCTGGTTTAGTCCCATTGACTATCATTATGCTCGGTTGCTCGGCCGGAGGTGCTCGCTCAACACTGCTCCCTATGCGTTTTACTGTACTATCTACACCATTATCCAGGCTCTCTGCAGCCTGGAAGTAGCCATTTTTTAACGCGATTCGCAAATTTATTCGGATCGAAACAAATTTTTTCGAAAAATTCGGCGAACCAGTCGAATCAAATTTTTGAAAAATTCGCTCATCTCTAATTGCTACTTTAGATTTTATAATATTCCCAACTGAATATATCATAAAATATTAGTTGTAAATATAGTAAGCTCCAAATATCATCATTTTTAGAAATAAACATTGCAGTCTTTAAGTATTTTTGCTTAAAATTCATTTTCAGTGGGGTGATATAAAAACAAGTTTTATAGTCACTTTCTTAACATTCTAAACAAACAGAAAGAAATCACAGAAACATGTAAGGTGTGCCTCAGGCCATTTGGAACAAAAGTGAATTACATAATTGAGTTTTCATTCAAGCTACAGAGCTTTAGGCACCCTCTCAGCAGGCTCAGGGTAGACTGGTATTGGAGGGGTCCATTGAGCAAAAGGATTGAAGCACTAGGGGACCTAATGTAAATCCTCACTGTCATAATAATGTAAGTGATGGATGGAAATACATCCAGAGAATTGTCCAAGAGAAATGTGTGTAAAGAAGATATATTTTGTTAAAGAGGTTATTCCATGACTAATGTAAAAAAAAATGAAAATCAGACATCATATATACATGACAATCTCTTTCTAACAAAGCTAGAACCAGCCCTGTACCTCCCATTGATCCAGAGATCTCCCCATTCTTTGCTCTCCTAGATATATATCAAGCTGACCGCTCAGGGGAGTGTCTTTTCTGCTGCAGCTCAGGGGGTGTGTCTCAGTTCTGCCTATCACAGCTCAGGGGGCGTGTCTCATCTCTCCCTATCACAGCTCAGGAGGCAGTTGAAGGATAAAACTGAGCATGTGTAGCCTTCTCATTGAGCAGGTAAAAAAAATAAGAAAAAGAACAAACAGCAGGTGGTGCTATACAGATACATTTTATTGAACAACTCAATGGCTATGCTAAATTTTTAATTACATGTAAATTCAAAAGTATTCAGATCTAGGTGCTGGTTTGAAAACTGTAGAATATTTTTTGTGGGACAACCTCTTTAAGCAGACTGAATTGCTAGTATCTCACAAAATTGAGTACACCTCTCATATTTGTAAATATTTTATTATATATTTCTATGGGACAACCAGGGCCGCTTCTGCCATGAGGCGAGATGAGGATCTCGCCTCAGGCGGCAGTTTTACGTATTTCTGAGGGGCGGCATCCACACAGCAGTTAAACACTGCTGGTGGATGCCGCTCCGTGTTCCCTGGCGCTCCCCACCTCTCCTCCTGAGTCCTGTATTCTACTGCGGGGCAGGGGAGGGAGAGGCGTCTCCCCTGCCCGCTCCTCTGATAGGCTGCAGGCACTGGGCCTGCAGCCTATCAGAGGCCGGCTCAGGCGGCGCGATGACGTCATCGCGCCGCCTGAGCCGTACAGCGCGGGACACAGGCCGGAAGAGGCCTGCATCGCATCGCTGCCAGCTCCATGGAGGTAAGTATTAGTGTTTATTTTTTTATTGTAGCACGGACCGGAGCTCTATTGGGGGACATGGGGGCATTTTTACTAGCACATGGGGGGCACTGGGGGCATATTACTGGCACTGGGGGCACTTTTACTGGCACATGGGGGCATATTACTGGCACTGGGGGCACTTTTACTGGCACATGGGGGCATATTACTGGCACTGGGGGCATATTACTGCACTGGGGGCATATTACTGGCACTGGGGGCACTTTTACTGGCACATGGGGGCATATTACTGGCACTGGGGGCATATTACTGGCACTGGGGGCACTTTTACTGGCACATGGGGGCATATTACTGGCACTGGGGGCATATTACTGGCACTGGGGGCATATTACTGGCACTGGGGGCATATTACTGGCACTGGGGGCATTTTTTACTGGCACATGGGGGCACTGGGGGCATTTTACTGGCACATGGGGCACTGGGGGCATATTACTGGCACATGGGGGCATTTTTACTGGCACATGGGGGCATATTACTGGCACTGGGGGCATATTACTGGCACTGGGGCCATTTTTTACTGGTACTGGGGGCACTTTTACTGGCACATGGGGGCACTGGGGCATTTTACTGGCACATGGGGGCACTGGGGGCATATTACTGGCACATGGGGGCATTTTTACTGGCACATGGGGGCATATTACTGGCACTGGGGGCATATTACTGGCACTGGGGCCATTTTTTACTGGTACTGGGGGCACTTTTACTGGCACATGGGGGCACTGGGGGCATTTTACTGGCACATGGGGGCACTGGGGGCATTTTTACTGGCACATGGGGGCATATTACTGGCACTGGGGGCATATTACTGGCACTGGGGCCATTTTTTACTGGTACTGGGGGCACTTTTACTGGCACATGGGGGCATTTTTACTGGCACATGGGGGCACTGGGGGCATTTTTACTGGCACATGGGGGCACTGGGGGCATTTTACTGGCACATGGGGGCACTGGGGGCATTTTACTGGCACTGGGGGCTTTTTTTACTTGCACATGGGGCACTGGGAGCATTTTACTGGCACTGGGGGCATTTTTACTGGCACATGGGACACGGGGGCATTTTTACTGGCACTGGGGCCATTTTCACTGGCACATGGGGGCACTGGGGACATTTCTTACTGGCACTTGGGGGCATTTTTTACTGGCACTGGGGGCGTTTTTCTGGCACATGGGGCATTTCTTACTGGCACATTGAAAGCATTATTACTTCTGGGGCACAGTGGGGACATTAGTACTGTTGGGGGCACTATTACTAACAAGTGCACTCTGGCAGAGAATTATTAGTTGGGACTTTGGGGGCACCCTGGCACAGTATCAGCGCAGTTATTTCTGGGGGACGTTATGTTCACACTATTTGCTGGGCGCAGTTATTTTAGGACACTGTGTGCCAATAATTATTGAAGGGCACTATCTGTGTGGTACTAGTGGCTCAGTACTGGGGGTGGTAGGATGATTTGTCCAGAAGACGGGAGGATGATGGAAAAGTAGTAAACTAAGATTTTTTTCTGTCTAACTGCAGAGATGAGGAATGGCTGAAAAATGGCACCTGGTCTGAAAGGAGAATGAGGAA
>ONZH01021584.1:0-27333 GCA_900303285.1 Rhinella marina | reverse complement strand
GTGAACGGCAGAGCTTAGAACAGATGGAGCACAATGTGGATTTTTGAGGGCAGATTTCACTGGAATAATTTTCAGACGCTGTCTTGCATTTCTTGCATTTGCAAACCCCAAAAAAGTGACCCCATTTTGGAAACTACACCCCCTAAAGTATTCATCTAGGGGTGTAGTGAGCACTTTGGCCCAATATGCTTTTCATAGAATTTAGAAACCCTTAGCTGTAAAAAAAAAAAAATTACATATTTTACTGAAAAATGTCACTTTAGACCCAAGTTTTTCATTGTCACAAGGGGTAACAGGAGAAAGTCACCACTAAATATGTTCCCCATTTTCTTCTGAATACGGCAACACCCCATATGTGGGTCATCGACTACTGTACAGGTGAAACGGCAGAGCTTAGAACAGATGGAGCACAATGTGGATTTTTTGAGGGCAGATTTCACTGGAATAATTTTCAGACGCTGTCTTGCATTTCTTGCATTTGCAAACCCCAAAAAAGTGACTCCATTTTGGAAACTACACTCCCTAAAGTACTCATCTAGGGGTGTAGTGAATTTTTTTTTTTTTTTACAGTATTCATCTAGGGGTATAATGAGAATTTTTTTTTTTACCTTTTGGGGTTTGTCTAATTTCCCAAATTATAATTGGGTAATAATATAATGAAATAAGGAGTGTTAAAAAAGCAGTGGGTTGCATAATAAATTAAAACAGGCCAAAAGTGCATAAAAGAAGTAAAAATAAAATTATTAATAATGTGGAGACGTGTGGTAAATGCGGAAACACTGTCTAATGCATAGTCCAGGCTTATCTGGACAGGTGTCGCATTGATATACAGTGTCCCGCCGTATCCCGTTCTTATAACAGACCCTGCATCTCTTCTGGGCTCTGCTTTTCTTTGCAGTAGGGGGCACCTTTGATGGGAAATGTTGCCCGGGGACAATTCTGCTTGCATGGCTGGATGACGCTATGCCACTGCTTTCCTGGCCCTGTTCTCCAAATATCAAATTTTTAATTATTTTTTCTTGAAATTCAAGATAAGTGGTTCCATGGTTCCCTGCTTTTTGGAACATAACAAAAGAATTGTACAGGGCTACTTGCATAAGGTGGGATGCAAGCTTTTTATACCAAATGCGGGATTTCCTGACCGCACTATAAGGCTGCAGCATTTGGTCTGCAAGGTCCACCCCACCCATATATTTGTTATAATCCTGTATGCAGACAGGTTTACGGACGGTGGTATCGGTGCCGCGTACAGGAACAGGGCTGCTGCTGTCTGGGTGGATAGATGTCAGTATGAGGACATCTTTTTTGTCCCGATATTTTATGAGCAGATGTCCCCATTGCAGAGGCCTTTTATTTCCCCAGGCCTCAGTTTTTGGTTTACCAAAGGCTTGGGGAGGCCTCTTTGATTGCGGCGTACGGTGCCACATGCCACTGTCTTTCTTACTGAAAGGCACTTCAAAAGGGGTACACTTGTATAGTAATTATCAATGTACAAGTGGTACCCCTTATCTAAAAGAGGGTGCAGGAGATCCCAGACTATTTTGCCTGCCACATTTAGGGAAGGGGGGCATTCAGGGGGGGAAAACTGGGTATCTTTGCCCTCATACACCCTAAATTTGTAGGTATACCAGTTTTGCTCTCGCAGAGCTTATAAATTTTTAGGCCAAATCGTGCTCTTTTCCTGGGCAAATATTGGCGAAATTGCAGCCTTCCTTTAAAAAGGACAAGTGACTCGTCCACTGCAACATTTTTTTCTGGGGTGTAGGCCTCTTTAAATTTTTGATTTAAATAATTTATAAGGAGCCTAATTTTAAAAAGCCTGTCGTGGCTGGGGTCATCACGTGGGGGGCACTGTGTGTTGTCAGCGAAGTGCAGGAAACGCAGGATTGTCTCAAATCGCTGTCTGGTCATTACTGCCCTGTACATGGGGTATCGTACAAGACATCAGATGACCAGTAGGATCTCATAGTGGGTTTTTTTATGAGACCCATATTTAGAAGGAGGCCCCAAAACTTGAAAATGTCCGCCCCAACAACAGGGCACCATATGCCAGTCTTAGCATAAAATGAGGTGGGGTGACTAGCGATGAATTGAGCAGCGTATAAATTGGTCTGCTCAACCATCAAATTTATCAGTTCTTCTGATAAAAAGATTTTAAAATATTCCGCCTCCCTAAACCCCGTATTATCCACATGGATGCCTGTAGCAGAATTAAATTCTGGAACAGATGGAGTATATGACTCTGTGGGCATCCATTCAGGGTCAGTAGTGCTAGTGGCAGGCAAAGAGTCACGTCTGCGACTTTGCTGCGGTTCGTCATCACTAGAGTTAGCGGATGATGACGAAATTTGAAACTGTTCAGTCTCGCTTGCACTTTCTGTATCAGAACAGATAAATGCGTATGCCTCCTCTGCCGTATACGCACGCTCAGCCATTTTATATATGGTGCAAGCTATATATATATATATGTATATATATATATATATATATAGTTATATATATATATATATATATATATATATTTTCCTTTTTTTTTAAACTACTAAAGAAAACTTTTTTTTTGTAATTTTTTTTTTATTCAAACGTCTACTTCTAACCCTAACTCCTAACCCTAACTCCTAACCCTAACTCCTAACCCTAACCCTAACTAGCTGACACAAACTGCAATATTTTTTTTTTCTTTTTTTTTTTTTTAGTAATTTTTTTTTTTTATTCAAACACCTAACTTCTAACCCTAACTTCTAACCCTAACTTCTAACCCTAACTTCTAACCCTAACTTCTAACCCTAACTTCTAACCCTAACTTCTAACCCTAACTTCTAACCCTAACTTCTAACCCTAACTTCTAACCCTAACCCTAACTCCTAAGCCTAACCACAAGCACAGATCACTGAAGGATGGGGAGGATGGGGTGAGTTTGGGGTGACTGGGGGACTATGGGGGGCACTTTTTATGGATTTTTTTTTCACTCAGGACGCTCTGACAGGACGCAGCTCCGATCTCCTCACATCAACTGTCAGAATGAGAGGAGAACGGAGCTGCGCTGTGCTGATCTTCCCGCCGGCGCTGTGATTGGTCATTCATTTCTGATTGACCAATCACAGCGATCGCGGGGCAGGGACCGCTGCGATTGGTCCATGAACGGGTGCCCGGACCTCTCTGCTGTCCGTGACACCCGTTCAGATGCCGATGTCACCGCAAGTATACTTGCGGTGACACTTGCATTTCATGACGTACTATGAACGTCATGAAGCGCTAAGTTACACAAATTCATGACGTACATAGTACGTCATGTGTCATTAAGGGGTTAATAAGGAGTGGGGCGAAAGCAGTTGCCAGACACCTCTGGCAGCATCTTATGTCCAAGGAGAACAAAAGGATTGGGCAAAAACCTTAATTTCACCTGATCCTTCTCCCCCTAATTCTTCTGTCAAGGGAGAGTCAGGAGCTCCCCATACAAAATTAAACTGTACCATTCTCAGTGTATGGGGGCCTTAAAGGGGTTATCCAACGAATAATGTAAAAAATGAAAATCAGACATCATAAAGGACATGACAATCTCTTTATAACAAAGCTAGAACCAGCCCTGTACCTCACATGGATCCAGAGATCTTCCCATTCATTGCTCTGCTAGATTTATATCAAGATGACAGCTCAGGGGGAGTGTCTTTTCTGCTGCAGATAAGGGGGCGTGTCTCAGCTCTGCCTATCACAGCTCAGGAGGCAGTTAAAAGTTGAAACTGAGTATGTGCGGCCTGCTCAGTGAATAGGTCAAAGAAATAAGAAATTAAGTGACCCTATACAGATACATTTTATTGAATCACTCAGTAGCTATACAAAATGTTTAATTACATGCAATTACAAAAGGATTCAGATCCAGGTGCTGGTTTGAAAACTGTAGAATATTTTTCGTGGGACAACCCCTTTAAGCACATGCTTATAAGTGCATGTTGGGCTGACTTCTACAGTAAGGGCAGAGTGATTGTAAAGTACAAATTACCGAACCACCAATGAGTAGAAGAAGATGACTGTAAGGAAACTGCCACTGATATACTGAGGCAATCACAATGTTTAGTAAAGGGGACCTGGAAGATTGTGTTTAGATTATGGGGGCACTGGGGGCATTTTTACTGGCACATGGGGGCACTGGGGGCATTTTTACTGGGACATGGGGGCACTGGGCGCATTTTTACTGGCACATGAGAGCACTGGGGGCATTTTTACTGGCACATGGGGGCACTGGGGGGTATTTTTACTGGCACATGGGGGAACATGGGGGCATTTTTACTGGCACTGGGGGCATTTTTACTGGCACATGGGGGCACTGGGCATTTTTACTGGCACATGGGGGCACTTGGGGGCATTTCTTAATGGCACGGGAGCACTGGGGGCATTTCTTAATGGCACATGGGGGCACTGGGGGGCAAGATTTTTTTCTGTCAAACTGCAGAGATGAGAAATGGCTGAAAAATGGCGTCTGGTCTGAAAGGAGAAGATAAGGAAAGAGAAGATCTATATTAGAGGAGACGACACTGGATGTACGAGGTATGGGGCGCTGTATTACACTGGATGTAAGAGGTATGGGGCGCTGGATTAGGCTACATTCACACGAATGTTGTGTTTTGCAGTCTGCAAATTGCGGATCCGCAAAAAAAGGATGATGTTCCGTATGGCATCCGTTTTTGTTTTTTTTGCAGATTCACTGTAACAATGCCTATCCTTGTCCGCAAAACGGACAAAAATAGGAATGGACATACAGATGCGGACAGCACACAGTGCTCATTGAAGTGAATGGGTCCGCATCTGAGCCGCAAAATATGCAGATCGGAGGCTGCAAAAACAACTGTCGTGTGAATGTAGCCAGGGGGGGGGCCCAAGCTGAACTCTTGCACCAGGGCCCATGAGCCTTTAGCTACGCCCCTGCTCTTCGGGGGGCCCACTCAGCCGCTGGCTTTTTTAATTCATTTTTTATTTTTGCTGCTCCCTCCCGATTCCCCTCCCACTGAGCCGCTTTAATGCCGGCTCCGAGTCCTCACTCACCCCACTGCCCTTTAACAGTGCCCAGCCACAGTCTTCTTCGCTGCTCAGCGGGTGCTGCCTACCTCCTTGCCGCGCTTCAGCTGTCTCCTCCTTCCCACCGCCACCAGCAGAGGAGGAGACAGCTGAAGCGCAAGGGAGAGATGAAGACTGAGGCGGCGCCATCTTAGTGGCAGGTGCAGCGACAGCAGCCCAGCAACGCGGTGCAGTAAGTAACTTGCCCCAGCCAGCCCAGTCTGAAGGGTCATTTTGCTTGTATTTTCATCTCCAGCTCTGGGTCATTATTGAATAAGGTCATCTTCTGTACTTCTGCATTGCAACCTGGGGTATGTAGGTCTGATGGGGGCACAAGACGCCAACCTGAGGTCTAATGGGGGGGGAGACCCTGATCTGAGGTCTGATGGGGCACAAGACGCTGACCTGAGGTCTGATGGGGGCACAAGACACCGACCTGAGGTCTGATAGGGGCACGAGACGCCGACCTGAGGTCTGATGGGGGCACGAGACGCCGACCTGAGGTCTGATGGGGGCACGAGACGCTGACCTGAGGTCTGATGGGGGCACGAGACGCCGACCTGAGGTCTGATGGGGGCACGAGACGCCGACCTGAGGTCTGATGGGGGCACGAGACGCCGACCTGAGGTCTGATGGGGGCACGAGACGCCGACCTGAGGTCTGATGGGGGCACGAGACGCCGACCTGAGGTCTGATGGGGGCACAGGGGGGGGCCCGCGAAATTTGCCTGTAGGGGGCCCGAAATTCCTGATGGCAGCCCTGGCCATACAGGTACGGCGGGCTGATCAGGCGGGCAGGAGCAGCATATGCCGGCATCGGTGAAAACACCAATGCCGGTGTATTAACGCCTTGTATGCCGTGATGAAAGCTGACCACAGCATGCACGGGGTTTGCGGAGGGTATGTGTGCCCTCAGCTTCCCCATCAGGTCCCCGTGCTGCAGTGACGGGGACCCGATGTCACAGAAGGCAGCCCGATGCCTTCCATAGGCATCGGGGCTGCCTTCTACAGAAGCCTGTGAGATCCAGCCCCTGAGGCTGGGTCACACAGGCAGGCTGTCAGCATAGAAGCTGACAGCCAATGCATTACAATACACAATTTATTGTAATGCATTGCAGAGGGGATCAGGCCCCCAGAAGTTGAAGTCCCAGAGTGGGACACAAATAAAAAGTTTTTTAAAAAAGTGTTTTCCATAATAAAAAATAAATAAATAAAGTTTAAGGGGGAAAAAAACCCTTTCCCAAAACAAAACACATAAAATTTAAAAAAATAAAAAGAAAAACAGACATATTTGGCATTGGCGCGTACGTAACGACCTGCTCTATAAAAATATCACATGACCTAACCCCTCAGGTGAATACCGTAAAAAAATAAAAACGGTGCTAAAAAAACTTTTTTTTTGTCACCTTACGTCACTAAAATTGCAACACCAAGCGATCAAAAAAGTGTATGCCCCCCAAAATAGTACCAATCTAACCTTCACATCATCCTGCAAAAAATGAGCCCTTACCTAAGACAATCACCCAAAAAATAAAAAAAACTGTGGCTCTCAGAGTATGGAGACACTAAACATGATTTTGTTTTTGTTTCAACAATCATATTATTGTGTAAAACTTAAATAAATAAAAAAGTATACATATTAGGTATTGCCACGTCCGTAACGACCTGCAAGCGCTTCCATCCTTGTGCGCACGCGCTGTCACTTCCGGGTTCAGCGAAGTGACGGTGCGTGCGCACAAGGATGGAAGCGCTTGCAGTGTTCGGCACTGCAAGCGCTATTGCGCACGCGCCGGCGCGGGATTTCAGCACTAGGCCAAACAGTCTAGCGCTGTCAGTCACTTTACAGAGGGGCGTGGACTTCGGCATGGGGGAGAGCCTCGGGCCCGGGGGGCGGTGAAGAAGCGGTGCTCAGGAGGAAAGAGCCCGCCCCCAGGTGCTCTGAAGGCTCATTAGCATAATGTTTTAACTTCGTTTTTCAGCACAACCGCTGCGCTATACTCTGAAATAAAGGTATGTGAGAAATGTACAAGTTAAGGGGTTTTAACATATGTATTAAAATACATAGGTTAAAACCTGGTGACAGAGCCTCTTTAAAATGGAAAATCTGCCAAAAAGTGAAATTCTAAACTTTCATCTACATTTTCCTTTAATTCTTGTGGAACACCTAAAGGTTAACAAAATTTGTAAAATCAGCTTTGAATACCTTGAGGGGTGTATTTTCCAAAATGGGGTCACTTTTTGGAGCTTCTATTTTAGGGGTCCATCAGGGGGTGTTCAAATGTGACATGACAACTTAAATTTTTCCCAGTGAAATCTGCCCTCCAAAAAACATATGGCATTCCTTTCCTTCTGCGCCCTGCCGTGTGCCCATACAGCAGTTTGCCATCACAAATAGGGTGTTTCTGTAAACTACAGAATCAGGGTAATAAATATTGAGTTTTGTTTGGCTCTTAACCCTTACTTTGTTAATGTAAAAAATGGATTAAAATGGAAAATCTGCCAAAAAAGTGAAATTCTGAAATTTTGTCTACATTTTCCTTTAATTCTTGGAACGTCTAAAGGGTTAACAACGTTTGTAAAATCAGTTTTTAATACCTTGAGGGGTGTAGTTTCTAAAATGGGGTTTCTATTATGTAAGTTTTACAAAGTGACTTCAGACCTGAACTGGATTTGGAAATTTTCTGAAAAATTTCAAGATTTGCTTCTAAACTTTTAAGCCTTCTAATGTCCCAAAAAATAAAACATCATTTTCAAAATGATCCAAACATGAAGTAGTTTAGTAAAAATTTAAAATATGTGACGACAAAACAATTTCAGACAGGCCTGAATAAGTAAAAGCATTTTTAAGTTATCACCACATAAAGTGACATATGTCAGATTTGCTAAAAATGGCCTGGTCCTTAAAGGGAACCTGTCATCTCCGAAACACCCCCCGAACTAGAGTAAGCGTTGTATAGTATAAGTGATGCTGACTCCGAATATGTAAGTTTTATCTTCATACTCACTTCCATTCCGACGCTGTGCTCCCGCAAACCAGCATAAAATGCATTGAGAGGACTCTTCTTTGAGTCCTCTCCATTATGTGAGTGAGCACATGAGTCCACTGAGTGCATTTTACTGCCGGTTTGTGGGAGCACAGCGTTGGAATGGAAGTGAGTATGAAGATAAAACTTACATATTCTGATTCAGCATCACTTACACTATACAACGCTTCCTCTAGTTCAGGGGGTGTTTTGGAGATGACAGGTTCCCTTTAAGGTGAAAAATAGCAGGGTCTAGAAGGGGTTAAAGTACAAGGTTCAATGCAGACATCCTTTTTTTCTGCATTGGTCATTGGACTATTCCAAGAAACTAGCATATACCATGCTTTCATCACAGAAATTGATTTGATCACAGAAATTGGAACAGCTGTCTGAATCAGGCCTATAAAGTCCTGACACGACTCTTAGGAGAGACAATGAGAGTCATAATTAATACCCCCTATACACACACGCACAGAATGATTGACAGCTTTCTATGTATACACCCTCATACTGGGAGAGTTGTTAAACATCCTCCATGGGTGGAGTAAGCAGGACTCTCACAGTCTCTCCTAAGAGTCCTGTCAGGATGTACAAATCTTGCTCCCTACTATATAAACCTATATATATCACCAATATATCATACTGCTCAGCTTCTCACCTTCCATTATATGCTGCAGCACAAATCACCTGACAGGTTGTTTTTTGTTTTTTTTTTTATTTTAATAAATTTTTCCATTTCATCATTACAAAATCAAACATCAAACCTTAAAATCTTTTAACCAACATTAGCATTTATATTACATATAACATCAGTAAATCCCCCCCCCCTTCCCTCCCAACCCAACACCCCATGTGAAGAGAGGACCTGTAAAAAAAAACAAAAAAAAACAAAAAAACTATTATATATTTTATTTACCCATTTTCATATCTTACGGAATTCTCTATTAATTTTAGCCATTCGGAGTTTGTAGGAGGCAACACCGACATCCATTAACGCAGTATCACTAGTTGGGCCAAAAATAGTTTTCTAACCAATTGTTTCTTTTGTCCCTTATTGATTTTAATCTTTGAATCCTCTCCCAAAATCAGCGTCTCCATTTTACAATCCATCTTTTCACCTATTTCCTCTGAGATACTTTCACATATCGCTACCCAAAACCTCCGAACCGCTTCACAGTACCAAATCAAATGGAAAAAATCAGCACCCTCCATCCCGCACTTAGGACATTCATCATTATCCCTTCTTCCTATTTTTCGGAGAAACTTTGGGGAGTAATATACCATATTAATGATATTAAATTGTATAAACTTATGATTAAGATTAGTAGATACCTTTCTCATATTACAGTTTATAACTTCCCAGCTTCTTTCATCCAGTCCTTTTACTTTCCTTTCCCAAATTTAATTTTTTTTTAAAAAATATTCTCGTACTTCTTCTCCTTAATCTGGCTATAAATTTTGGCCACCCCTCTGTTTATTACCATTTTAAATAAGTCTGGTAACGCTCTAACTTCACTCATTTGTATTTCATTAACTTTCTTCAGTGCATCTTTAAATTGCCTATACTCCAACCATGCATTGCTAGGGGCATTATATGTACTTTGTATTTCTTGCCAATCAAGCAACTTTCCATCTTTCCAAACATCCTTTATTTTCTCTATACCAGAACTTTTCAATTGTTTCATGGTACCAATTTCATATAAGTCCCCAATATCTTTATTAAACCAGAGGGGAGTAAAATCACTAATTTTCCCCAGACCTGTCATTTTTTTTAATCCTTTTCCATGTTTCCACAATACTACCCTCCAACGACCTTTTATTAATTCTGCAGCCTCGATCCATCTGCCCAGATTCCAGAAGTTCCAGGATCGTCCCATAACCTCCCTTGGCCACTAACCACTTAAAGTATTCATTATTATTCCACTCCATAAGGTAAAAGATCTTGGCCGCCAAAAAATAAGAACCCACATCTGGGAATGCTATTCCCCCTTTCTTCCAATCCGGAACCAAATAGTCCTGTCATATCCTTACTCTTCCCCTCCCCCAGATAAGCGCATTGAAAGCCACAATAATCTTTCTAAATAGTTTTTCCTCCCACCAAACAGGGCAGGCCACGAACAGATAAAGTAGCTTAGGCAACAATACGGATTTTATCAGAGCGATCCTGTCTCCTCTGTTTATCAGGAGAGAGGCTCTGGGTTTCCTATAGAGCAACCTAATCATTTGGATATAATCCCTACCAAACCCATTTTTTTCCATTACTGCCCATAGAAAGTCCCTCTCCACCCTGTCAAACGCCTTCATGGCGTCCATTGACGGAATGGAGTGGGACCCCCCCCCCCCCCGACCCACCATTGCCATATTCTCAGATACCCGTCTCAAATTTTTCTGAGTACTTCCACCTGGCATAAAGCCATTCTGATCACCATGAACCACCGATCTGATCACCCTGATCAGGCGATTAGCAAGCAGTCTAGCATATATCTTGGCGTCGGTATTTAAAAGTGATATGGGTCTATATGACCCATTCTCAGTTGCTTCTTTGCCTTCTTTATGCAGCAGGATGATAGGAGCGTTGTTCATGGTGTCCGGCAGCTCCCCTATATTCTTTGCCTCCAGCAATACCCTATGTAGGGCTGGCATCAAAACCTCGGCATATTTCCTATACACCTCATAAACTAGCCCATCTTTGCCTGGGGCAGAATTACCCTTAATCTGGCTAAGAGTCTCTTTCAGCTCATTAACTGTTATTGGAGCATCAAGAAATTTTTTTTCCTGATCCGTTATTCTAGGAAGCTCCAGACCTTCTAGATATTTCTTTATACCCTCTATCCCATCTTCTTTCCTTTCTGAACTATATATCTTTCGGTAGCTATGGACAAATTCCCCCATTATTTCATTTAATTTGGTTGTTACAACCCCATCTTTATTCTTTATACTTATTATACTATTATTACCTCTCTGATTTTTAATAATGGACTTTAAACCTTTATTTATTCTACCTGTTTCAAAATGCCTTTCTCTATTACTTATAAAGATTTTATTCTTGGCTACCTCCAAGAGGAACCCATCCAGTTTACGCTGAGCCTCTATCCATAATCTTTCCTGCTCTCCTCCCGGATTTTTAACCATCTCTCTTTCCAACCAGTCAACCTCCTGCCTCAGCTGATTCTCTTTAGATCTAGCCCCTTTTTTAATTTTACTAATCATACTAGTCATTAGACCCCTTACCATTCCCTTAAGCGTGTCCCACACCACTAAGTCTGATGCCTTGCCCCAGTTAATTTCCAGTAGCTCCCTTAACTCCCCAGAGATATCCTCCTCCTCGGTAAATAAAGCCAACCAGTTGGGATTGATATTAAACCTCCTAGGAATCTGAACCTCCCCAACTTCCACCTCCATCAGTAATGGGGCATGATCTGAAATACACCTGGTCTTATAACTTATGTTAGTAACTAATCTTGCCCCCTTCTCATTTACAAATGCCATATCTATACAGGACTTGGTATTACAAGACCTGTTCCAACAGGAGAAGGTAATCTTTGAAGGGTTACGTTCCCTCCATATGTCAATTAGCCCCATTTCCCCGACTAATCTGCTGAGAGACGTGCCGTTCTGTAAATTACGGTCCTTAGCCCTAATTCTATCAATACTCTCATTCATAACACTATTCACGTCTCCCAGCAGAAAAAACGGGCATTCGGACTTAGAGACCACAAATCCCCAGAATCTCTTTATCACATCCGGCGAAAATGGCGGGGGTATATAAACAAATGCTAAGATACATAAAACCCTTCCTAAGTGTCCATATAAAAAAACATAACGCCCTTCTGTGTCTATCTTACTATCAATCAAATCCCATCAAATTTTTTAATTAAACAATACTGACACACCCCTTGCATAAGAAGAATAAACAGCCTGATAGTGATTAGACCACCAATTCTTATATACAGTATAATTTATCTCTTTCGTGCTATGAATCTCAGTGAAACATATAATTGCAGGAAGATACTTTTTAATTACATCCATAATTGCTTCCCTTTTCCTTCTATCTTTCAAACCCCTGATGTTCCAAACTAGAGATGAGCGAGCACTAAAATGCTCGGGTGCTCGTTATTCGAGTCGAACTTTTCCCGATGCTCGAGTGCTCGTTTCGAATAACGAACCCCATTGAAGTCAATGGGAGACTCGAGCATTGTTGCGGGGGACCAAGGCTCTGCCTAGGGAAGGCTGGGTGAAAACCTGGAAACCTCAGAAAATGATGGAAACACCACGGAAATGGACAGGAAACAGCAGGGGCAGCATGCATGGATGCCTCTGAGGCTGCTTAATCCCACCATTACCCCAAATCCTCAGGCAACAGTCTGGTGGTTACCCTCATGGCAATTGTGCTCACCCAGACCAAGAAAGGCGAGGCAAATACCCATCACATGTTAGGGAAGCACCCAACTAGGTGCAACGAAGGTCCATCACCGCCTGCAGGTGACACCACTGCTCATGCTGACACTGCAGCTAAAATCAAGTTTAGTATCTGTTCTTATCAGTTGCTGTGCCTGCTGGTGGTATAGTGGTGAGCATAGCTGCTTCCCAAGCAGTTGATCTGGGTTCAATTCCCGTCTATTGCAGGAGGCAATTCAGAATCAGTACAATATCTAATACGTCCCCGTACCCGGGAAAATTGTTTGGAGAGAGGGCATGTAGGTGGGGGGGAAGGAGGTTTCGCTGGAAGAGCCAGAGGAGTGCCCCCTGGGCTAGTGTGTGTGGTGGTGATAACAGCCAGATGGATTTGGGAAAACTGTTGCTTTAACCCGTATGGTATCAATTCTTCTCAGTTTAATACCGTATACGTCCCCTATCTTGGGACCCTATATTTAACGGATTTTTCGAACACGGAAACCGGCAAAAGAGCTTGCTCTGGCCAGGGGAGTGTCTTTCCCACTGCAGCTAAGGGGACGTGTCTATGCTCTGCCTATCACAGGTCAGGAGGCAGATAAAAGAAGAACAAAAACAAACATGAGTACAACTTCGGATACGTCCCCTATCCGGCTAAATTGTTTGTAGAGTGGGCCTGTAGGTGGGGGGCAGGCTGGGGCAAGGAGGTTTCGCTGGAAGAGCCAGAGGAGTGCCCCCTGGGCTAGCGTGTGTGGTGGTGACAACAGCCAGATGGATTTGGGAAAACTGTTGCTTTAATCCGTATGGTATCAATTCTTCTCAGTTTAATACCGTATACGTCCCCTATCCGGGTAAATTGTTTGTAGAGTGGGCCTGTAGGTGGGTGGCAGGCTGGGGCAAGGAGGTTGAGCTGGAAGAGCCAGAGGAGTGCCCCCTTGGCTAGAGTGTGTGGTGGTGACAACAGCCGGGTGTAGTCAGAATGACGACGCAGGACCCCAACTTAAAAATTTAGCATCAACCGGTACAATTGTCAATTATGAGCTACATCAAGTGTGGCATGAATTTTAAATGGATATTGCATGTGGTCACGTACTCCCTGGAACCCCATAGTCACCCCTTCCCTGATGTGCTAGCCCAGAACATTCTCTGCCCCAATTCGCAAGACCTTTTGCTGTTTCCGTGTGCTGACAGTGGGGATTTACCAGTGTTGTCTGAGGAGGTGGTGGACAATGGCGAGACACAGGTGTCGGGGGGTGAAGTAGTTGTATGGGAAGCAAGTTACAGTGGGGACTCCTTGGGGGGGAATTTCTCAGGATGGGACAGATTCAACTTGGGTGGATCAGGCACAGGAACAGATGAATTTTTGGGGGGGTTTATTTAACTTTTATTTAGAAAAATAACCACAGAGATATTTATTTGTTATCTTCTCTGCGCAGTCTGGCTTAGGGGTTCGTCACTTTGATGGCGAGCTGTGCCTCTCTCCACAATGGTCTGTAGGTTCTTAGATGGAGACTTTGTCGGCGATTTCAGTACAGAAGGACTCATCAACAGAACCACGACCTCCTTGACATTGTGGACAAGGAATTTGCGGATGGACCAGGAATTTGCGGAACCCTGTGGGCAGCATGTGTTTGGTCTTCTACTTGCTACCGTATCCAATGTTGGGCAATATAGATTCGCAAGTAATATTATTTTTCACACCTATCCCAAAAATAAAAATGTATGCAGTTTGCGCAAATAAAACTGGAAACTGGAATTGGAGAGAGGGCCTGTAGGTGGACCTCCGGAAAAATTGTTTGGAGAGAGGGCCTGTAGGTGGACCTCCGGAAAAATTGTTTGGAGAGAGGGCCTGTAGGTGGAACTCCGGAAAAATTGTTTGGAGAGAGGGCCTGTAGGTGGAACTCCGGAAAAATTGTTTGGAGAGAGGGCCTGTAGGTGGACCTCCGGAAAAATTGTTTGGACAGAGGGCCTGTAGGTGGACCTCCGGAAAAATTGTTTGGACAGAGGGCTTGTAGGTGGAACTCCGGAAAAATTGTTTGGACAGAGGGCCTGTAGGTGGACCTCTGGAAAAATTGTTTGGACAGAGGGCCTATAGGTGGACCTCTGGAAAAATTGTTTGGAGAGAGGGCCTGTAGGTGGACCTCCGGAAAAATTGTTTGGAGAGAGGGCCTGTAGGTGGAACTCCGGAAAAATTGTTTGGAGAGAGGGCCTGTAGGTGGACCTCCGGAAAAATTGTTTGGACAGAGGGCCTGTAGGTGGACCTCCGGAAAAATTGTTTGGACAGAGGGCCTGTAGGTGGAACTCCGGAAAAATTGTTTGGACAGAGGGCCTGTAGGTGGACCTCTGGAAAAATTGTTTAGAGAGAGGGCCTGTAGGTGGACCTCTGGAAAAATTGCTTGATTAAAGGGCCTGAAGGGGGCCCTCCTGAAAAATTGTGTTAAAATAGTGCCAGTTGGACCTCTAAAAAATGGCGTTTTGGGGGTCAGCGTTAGGCAAAGACGATATGTAGGAGGAGGAGGAGTAGGAGGAGGAGTAGAGAAGAGGAATTGGATACATAAGTTATTTAAATCTTTAGCTGCTTTCCCCCGGAGGAGATTTGAATTCCGGTGAAATCCAGGCTTTGTTCATTTTAATAAGCGTCAGCCTGTCAGCGCTGTCAGTTGACAGGCGTGTACGCTTATCGGTGATGACGCCACCAGCTGCACTGAATACCCGCTCTGACAGCACGCTAGCGGCAGGGCAGGCCAGCACCTCCAAGGCGTACAGCGCCAGTTCAGGCCACGTGTCCAGCTTTGAATCCCAGTATTTGTATGGAGTAGAGTGATTGCTACGGACGTTGGTATGGTCAGCTAGGTACTCCCTCACCATCTTTCTGTACAGCTCCCCCCTACTCTGCCTAGACTGGGGACAGGTAACAGTGTCTTGCTGGGGTGACATAAAACTGGCAAAGGCCTTGGAGAGCGTTCCCCTGCCAGTGCTGGTCAAGCTGCCTGCTCGCCTCCTCTCCCCCGCTACTTGGCCCACAGAACTATGCCCTTTGCCGCTAGCGGCGTCAGATGGGAAGAATTGTTTCAGCTTGTGCACCAGGGCCTGTTGATATCTATTCACTCTCATACTCCTTTCCTCTGCAGGGATGAGAGTGGAAAGGTTCTGCTTGTACCGTGGGTCCAGGAGAATGAACACCCAGTAATCGGTGTTTGAAAAGATTCTTCTAACGCGAGGGTCACGGGATAGGCAGCCTAACATGAAGTCTGCCATGTGCACCAGAGTCCCAAAACGTAAGAATTCCCTCTCCTCACTGGCCTGACTCTCCATTTCCTCCTCCTCCTCCTCCTCCAAGTCCTCCTCTTCAGCCCATACACGCTCAAGAGTTAAGGACTGAGCACTGGTACCCTCTACTGTCTCGCCGACATTCTCCTCCTCTTCCTCCTCATCCTCATCCCCCTCCTCCGATACGTGCTGAGAAACAGAACGGAAGGTGATCTGGCTATCAAGCGACGTATCTTCCTCCACTGTCTCTTGTGACAAGCGCAAAGCATCCGACTTGATGCTGAGCAGTGAGTTTTTCAACAGGCAAAGCAGCGGGATGGTGAGGCTGATAATGGCGGCATCACCGCTGACCATCAGTGTTGACTCCTCAAAGTTGCTCAACACCTGGCAGATATCAGACATCCACGTCCACTCCTCATTGTAGACTTGAGGAATCTGAGAGACCTGACTACCAGTTCTGGTGGAAGATGACATCTGGCAGTCTACAATCGCTCTGCGCTGCTGGTAAACTCTGGATAACATGTTTAATGTGGAATTCCATCGCGTGGGCACGTCGCACAACAGTCGGTGAGTGGGCAGTTGTAGGCGGCGCTGCGCTGCCCTGAGAGTGGCAGCATCTGTGGTCGACTTGCGGAAATGCGCACAGATGCGGCGCACCTTGGTGAGCAAATCAGACAGATTGGGGTATGTCTTGAGGAACTGCTGAACTATGAGATTGAACACGTGGGCCAGGCATGGCACATGTGTCAGTCTGCCGAGTTGCAGAGCCGCCACCAGGTTACGCCCGTTGTCACACACAACCATGCCTGGCTTAAGGTTCAGCGGTGCCAGCCACAGATCGGTCTGCGCCGTGATGCCCTGTAACAGCTCTTGGGCGGTGTTCCTTTTGTCACCTAAGCTCAGCAGTTTGAGCACCGCCTGCTGGCGCTTACCCACGGCACTGCTGCTGCGCCTAGAGCTACCGACTGAAGGCGCCGTGCCCACGGATGGTAACTCGGTGGAGGAGGAGGGGTCGGAGGAGGAGGAGGCATAGTAGGTCTGAGAGACCGTGACCGAGGTAGGCCCCGCAATCCTCGGTGTGGGCAGTACATGAGCGGCCCCAGGGTCATTCTCGGTCCCAGCCTCCACCAAGTTAACCCAATGTGCCGTCAGTGAGATATAGTGTCCCTGCCCGGCAGCACTTGTCCACGTGTCCGTGGTTAGGTGGACCTTCTCAGAAACAGCGTTGGTCAGGGCACGGATGATGTTCTCTGACACGTGCTGGTGTAGGGCTGGGACGGCACATCGGGAAAAATAGTGGCGGCTGGGGAAGGAATACCGAGGGGCAGCCACCGCCATGAGATTGCGAAAGGCCTCGGTCTCTACAGGCCTATAGGGCAGCATCTCCAGGCTAAGCAATTTGGAGATGTGGACGTTGAGGGCTTGGGCATGTGGGTGGGTGGAACTGTATTTCCTCTTGCGCTCCAGCGTGCCGGGGTCCTGGGCAGGGGGTTGACTAGCAGAGGCAGCGAGTGATGCAGGGGGTTGACTAGCAGAGGCAGCGAGTGACACAGGGGAAGGAGCAGTGGTGTGACCCGCAGGAGGTGGTGAACGGCCTTGGTTCCATTGAGTGGGGTGTTTAGCACTCATATGCCTGCGCATGCTGGTGGTGGTTAGGCTAGTAGTGGTGGCACCCCTGCTGATCCTGGTGTGGCACAGGTTGCACACCACAGTCCGTCGGTCATCCTCACTTTCTTTAAAGAACCTCCAGACTTGCAAACATCTAGGCCTCGCCACGGGAGCTTCACTACGTGAAACAGTTGCTGCTGATGCACCAGCTCTGGCCCTGCTTCTCCCTCTGGCCACACCACTGCCTCTTACAACCTGTTCTGGTGCAGCACTCGCCTCCGCCTCAGAAGTCCTGTCGACAGGACTTTGTTTTCCGTCCAGCATAACGGCATCCAGACGGATCCGTTATGCAGGGCCATAGGCTTCTATTATGACGGATCAAAACGGAATGCCTCTTAAAGGTGTCCGTTTTGATGTCCGTCCTAGGGATTCCGTTTCTTTCCGTTATAACAATGTTATAACGGAAAGCCTGAACGGAAGCCCTAACGGTGATGTGAATGCACCCTAAAATGGATTTGTATCACTGAGCTAAAACAACTGAAAAAATAAAAAAAAATTTTATATTTCTTTTTTTATATTTTTTTTTACAATTTTGTTTTTTTGGGAACGTAACGTGCAGGAACTATGGTAGGACTGACTGACACCCTGTTAACGGTGGCTATTTAGTCTGCGACCCAGACAAATGTCACACAGAGAATTTTCTGGATCAAGCGGTAGATGATATTGGTAGCAAATGACTTGGTTGTATTGTGTGACGTACAGACAGTGTCACCTGGACAGTATATACCGTTTGGAGTGAGTATGCTGAACTGCGTCACACAGAAAGATTACACGCAGCTGAGTAAAATGGATTTGTATCACTGAGCTAAAACAACTGAAATAATAATTTTTTTTTTTATATTTTGTTTTTTTGGGAACGTGACGTGCAGGAAATATGGTAGAACTGACTGACACCCTGTTAACGGTGGCTATTTAGTCTGTGACCCAGACAAATGTCACACAGAGAATTTTCTGGATCAAGCGGTAGATGATATTGGTAGCAAATGACTTGGTTGTATTGTGTGACGTACAGAAAGTGTCACCTGGACAGTATATACGGATGGGAGCGAATGTGTTGAACTGTGACACACAGAAAGGTTACACGCAGCTGAGTAAAATGGATTTGTATCACTGAGCTAAAACAACTGAAATAATAATTTTTTTAATATATATTTTGGTTTTTTTGGAACGTGACGTGCAGGAAATATGGTAGAACTGACTGACACCCTGTTAACGGTGGCTATTTAGTCTGTGACCCAGACAAATGTCACACAGAGAATTTTCTGGATCAAGTGGTAGATGATATTGGTAGCAAATGACTTGGTTGTATTGTGTGACGTACAGAAAGTGTCACCTGGACAGTATATATGGATTGGAGTGAGTCAGTGCTGAACTGTGACACACAGAATGGTTCCACAGTGCTGTGTGCAATGGATTTGTATCACTGAGATAGAACAAAAAAAAAAAACAGGGTTAGATATGGCGATAGCTGCACTACTAGTGCCAGCCAGCCAAGTGACAAAAAATAAATAAATAAAATGTCTTCTAGCCCTTAGAAGGGCTGTTGGGTTCTTTGTGGGTGATCCCTGCCTAACTGAGAACTAAATTCAGGCCCTAACACTGTCCCTGAAAGGCAGCAGCTCTATCCCTAACGATATCCAGACGGCATCTGAGACAAGCACCGCGGCCAGTCGGTAGTATATTCCAGGGTCACCTGATCAGGCCAGCCAACCCCTGCTATCGACATGTAAGGGCCCCACGTGATGCTGGGTGGTACGCAGAGTCTCCTGGCTTGTGATTGGCTGTGTTTTTAGGCGCCAAAAAAGCACGATGCGGAAGTTGCCATTTCCTCGAGCATGGCGAGATACTCGTCCGAGCATCGAGCAGTTACGAGTACCCTAATGCTCGAACGAGCACCAAGCTCGGACGAGCATGTTCGCTCATCTCTATTCCAAACCAATATCTTAGTGCTCATTTCCTACAAAAAAACACAAAAAAAAACACCCCAGGTCCCCTCTTCATCCACCCCCCCCCCCCCCCTCTGTACCTGCCCTTCTTAGCAGACAGGTTCCAAACCTCGCTGTCCCCCCACCCTAGGTTCCAATTCACATGTCCATATTTTCTATACTCACTTCAGCCCATTCATATCCATCCAGCCGCCCACCTCCCCAGCCTCGGAAAAAAAAATAAGCCGTCTTGGAAAACCACACGCAGTTTGGCCGGGTATATTAGTGAATATTTTATATTATTCTCCCTAAGCCTTCTTTTAACCAAATTGAAACCTCTTCTCTCTTTTTGTGTCTCCACTGCATAATCCGGGTATATGTGTACTACTGAGTCATCAACCTTTATTTTCTCCACCTCTCGGCTTTTCTTTAAAATTATCATTTTGTCTTTATAATTTAATAATTTAACAATCATCATGCGGGGAAAATGTCCCTCTGGTGGAGGTTTCCCAGGGATTCTATGGGCCCTCTCGATGTTAAACATCCCTGATAAACTATCCGCCCCAATATTATTTTATATCAAGTTTTCCATAAACCCAATCGGGTCGTCTTTTTCTACCCTTTCAGGTATACCCATGAACATTAAATTACACCTTCGCGCCCGGTTTTCCATATCAATGACCTGAGCTTTCAGTTTCAACTGACTCTCCCTTAGGGCTTTCAGCTCTTCTTTCATATTTGGAATTTCTTTTTCCACCTGAATAACCCGACCCTCTACCTCCCTACATCTCTCCCTAGTTTTCCTTAGTTCATCCCGGATTAAAGACATATCCGAGACCACACTGTCTACTTTTACGGTCATGTTTTCCATAACCTGGTGAAACTTATTTATTGCCTCCAATATAGTGGCCAGAGTCCTGGGTCTCCTCACTAACTGCTTTTTTATGGCCACTTTGTTTAGTCTTAACTCCGGTGCTAGGTGAGGAAAGGAATTTATCTATTTTTCCCTTTCACTTCCTTGGCTTCTTTTATTGGGCTAAGGGATTGACTCCTGGCCGACATTTTTTTCCTCTTTGTAGTACCACTAGGACCACTCTAGATAGCCAATCGGGCGTTACCGGTTTCCAGTAGACCTTCTAACGACACAATATGAAACTTCCCCAGACCTAATCCTCATTAGTATATATAAGCAGTAATAAACATATGATAATAAGCAGTAATAATCATATACAGTCCAGACTTGTTCAATCCAGGCTCTCACATAGATTTTAGCTGTCACAGGCCTCCTCCTTTTCCTCACCACCCCGAAAAGGGGGTCCGGGAAAGGCAGCCAAGTTGACCACTGCTGCAAGAACTCAGTTCAGTTCAGTCCCAAAGTCCACCTATGATCAGAGTCTCTGGGGCTTCCACTGTAATATTGGACCCAGCAGATCAGACACTTATATATGCAAAAGGACAACCTAAAGGGTGAGCACCCGATGAAGGGAGATTCAGCAAACTGTCCAACACAAAGCTTCAATATTTAGCAGCGGTCCAAATACAGCCAGCCTAACCAGCTATTAATTAGGGCTTTCCCAGCCCATATACCAGGTCCTTACTCCACTCGTGAGACCGGTTTTCCCCGACTCTATAGGCCGGCTCTCACCCGGCTCTAATGTTGCCGGATTACTCCAAGGGGGAGGCCTCGGTACCGGCTCTCACCCGGCGCTGGCTTCCATAAAACAGCTCTGCCGGTATAGGCAAAATAAACCAACCCCTGCTAATATGCCCGGCTCTCACCCGGTCATAGCGCCCGCTACAAGCCGCAGCATGCAGAGAACACAAACAGAAAAGTCAAGTTACAGATTAGTTTTAAGATGATTTGTCTTTCACAGTTGGTCAGTGAAGGTTGTTCTTTTGGATGACACCATACGTTAATCTACAAGGAATCAATTGGGGCTCCTGTATTTGTATCTATCACACCAAATGATATATTCTTCTTTGCTCTAGTGAAAAGTTCTACTGTGATAAGACCATAATATATTGAAAATTATCAGTGTCTTTATTTCATTTTAGAATATACTCTGTGTGCAAAAAATAAGCAAAAATCACCAGGGGAAAACATTGTTTTTATCAAAACCCAAATGGTGAGCACCTTGTCTAATCTGTGACCTGTGCTTGGTGGCTTTTATAATGGTAGAGTAGATCTTGTTTGACCTCTCATTTTCATGGAGTAATGAGGAGAGAATTATGAGGCACATTTATTAAGAGTGGCGTTTTAGACGCTGGTCTTAATAAACCCCAAAACTGGCGTGGATCCGCTAGAGTTATGAAGAGGGGCCGTCAATTGATCAGTGGTACCGTCACATGGGGCAATTATTTTGAATGAGCCTCTATATTAACACTTCTCCCTGAGAATTGTTCTGATCCGTGACCCATGTAAAAGGACCTTTTATTCTCAATGTGAACTGGACACTACTTTTATTGTTTTTACTATTCACTATACAGCATTTCAATGCAGAAAATAAATAACTGAAATAGGCAAAAACAGAAATGTTTTATTGAAATGAAAATTGCTTACTAGTGGCAATGATTGCTCTGGGCATATCATATACTTAACATGTACTGGAAGTAAACAAGCACATCGAAGATCAAGATATTCTTTATCCATGAGGACATCTATTGGCAGGTTTGGGAACTGCTAAATTTACTCGCAGCAGGCAAGTAATGTTTAGTGCAGGGATCAGAAACCTCTGACACTTAAGCTGTGGGGATACTATGACTCTCAGCATGCACACTTGCTTGGCAATTCTCAGAACTCCCACAGAAGTGAATGGAGCATGCTGGGAGTTGTAGTTTCACAACAGCTAGATGCAGAGGTTTAGCCATGAAATGATTTGATTGTTTCTATTACCACTGCAAAACTACTATTTGTACCAAAAAGATAATTTACTTGAACACATTTTTATTAGAAGTACAAAAAAACGTTAATAGACACAGACACTACCTACAGATAATAAATGAGACCTCAAAAAAAAAAATTAAATATATAATCTTTATGCTGAACAAATGGAGTAGACACAAATTAATACGAAGCACACTAGGTCATAAACAATATTGTATCAATATAGTAATATACTTGTACATTGTAGAAGGAAGTGTGGGTGCTGCCTACAATATATGCATGTACCCATATGTGCATGCATATATGGGTGGCTCTAATTGAGGGTCTGCGGCCCCATGGCTACGTAGGCCTGAAGCCCTGGTGGATGTGGATATCCACCAGGTGCTCTAACGTTATATATATAGATATGTGTGCATGTGCCCCCATTTGCATGCACCTATATCTATATATATTTATATATATCCCCATATATATGTATAATGCCCCCTGTTGATATATAGTGCCCCCTTACTGCCCCCTTTCCTCATATATATATGCCCCCTTATATCCTCCAGAAGTATATAGATGCATGTACATGATCCCCAGTTATGTACATGTATCTATATACATGTAATAGCCAGGGTGCCCCCCCATAGCCCCCAGCAGATGGACAATGGCCATCTGCTGGGGATAGCTGGAGACATGGGACTGGACTAATTAGTCCAGTCCCAGGTGCTTCAAAGGGACAGAAGATCGATATGATCTTCTGTCCCTTCTGTTAATTACCCTCAGCGCTGCTGGGGGCAATTAACAGGACAGGGAAACAATAGGTTTCCCTGTCTCTGCATGGCGCGTACCTCCGGCGCTTGTAATTACAAACGCCGGAGATACAGTGCGCTCCCCAGGCGGAGGATCAAAGAGATCCTCCGCCCGGGAAACAGCACGCGTCGGCGCGGTGACGTCATAGCACCGCGCCGGCGCTCGTGCACACAGCTGCCGGCGCGCTCGCTCGCCGGCAGCGCGGGAG
Source organism: Rhinella marina (assembly GCA_900303285.1). Taxonomy (NCBI): domain Eukaryota; kingdom Metazoa; phylum Chordata; class Amphibia; order Anura; family Bufonidae; genus Rhinella; species Rhinella marina. The sequence goes on along the minus strand of ONZH01021584.1, from coordinate 4,114 downwards.
CACGGGAGCGAGCGCGACCGGGTTTAAATAACCCGATCGCGCTGCGCTCCTCAGTTGAGCCGTGCTTCCCCATCAAGAAGACCCCCCCTGGAGACGAGCAGCCAGAAGAACAAGCATCCCCTGGAACAACCCCCCGGAAGGCTGAGTACCCCTGCTGCCACCAATAACCCCTGCTGTATCTCTGAACCCCTGGAGCCCTAACCCCTGCCCTGCAAACTTTACCCCAGCTGCCCTGTATTCCACCATCCTGCCCATACCCTCCTGGAGCCTGCCATTTACCCATCCCTGCCATTAACCCCTGGTACCCCTGCAACCATATCCCTGCCCTGCATTCCATGTACCCCTGTATCTGTACCCCTGCCCTGCTACTGTTCCCTGCAGCACCAACGACCCTTGCCCCGCCATTACATTAACCCCCTGTGTTCCCTACCATAGCCCCAGACTGTACCAGGATCCCTCCATTCCCTGTATTACCCTTGCTGACCATTAACCCCTTCCTTGCCAATACCCCTTGTTCTTGTTGTACTGTGATTTAACCCCTTTGTTCCTAGGGACAGTAATTAGATTAGGTTGGGGAGGGCTGCTCTATAAGTGTGTGTGTTTTGTTTAGTTAGTATTGTGGTTGGAGTTAAACGGGATTGTGTAGTGTAGTTAGGGATTATTACTGTATTGTTAATAATTAATAAATAGTGTTATTATTTATAATACAGTGTACAGTATTTATTGCAGTGTTAACGTGTATTTTGAGTCCCTTTCAGGTCGTGTGAAAGGCAATAGAGTAGCACTTAGGCATAAATAGGCGGAACTAGCGGAAGCGGGTTTACGCCTATTTATGTATATTAATTATTGGTACATCCCAAAATACCAATAATTAATATCTCCCTTTACATACATGCACTCCACTACAAAGTAATTGAGCCCTATGCACTTTCTGTACACTATTACTATATAACTGACCTATCAATAGTACTTAGTACTAGTACTTACTTAAGAAATTTCACTTTGCACTGTGCATGTTTGTAACTGATGAAAAATGATACTATATTATTTTAAAGGGGTTGTCCAAGCTATTTTTATTAATGACCTATCCTCAGGATAGGTCATCAATATCAGGTCGTCGAGGGACTAGAGATGAGTGAGCATACTCGTCCGAGCTTGGTGCTCGTTCGAGTATTAGGGTACTCGTAAGTGCTCGCTGCTCGGACGAGTATCTCGCCATGCTCGAGGAAATGGCAACTTCCGCATCGTGCTTTTTTGGCGCCTATAAACACAGCCAATCACAAGCCAGGAGACTCTACAGTACACCCAGCATCACGTGGGGCCCTTACATGTCGATAGCAGGGGTTGGCTGGCCTGATCAGGTGACCCTGGAATATACTAGTGACTGGCCGCGGTGCTCGGCTCAGATGCCGTCTGGATGTCGTTAGGGATAGAGCTGCTGCCTTTCAGGCAGAGTGTTAGGGCCTGCATTTAGTTCTCTGTTAGGCAGGAATCACCCACAAAGAACCCAACAGCCCTTCTAAGGGCTAGAAGACATTTTATTTTTTTTTGGCTCCTGGCTTGGCTGGCTGGCTGGCACTAGTAGTGCAGCTATCGCCATATATAACCCCCCTTTTTTTTATGTTATATCTCAGTGATACAAATCCATTGCACACAGCAGTGTGGAACCATTCTGTGTCTCACAGTTCAGTACACTCACTATTTTCTAAGTCATTTGCTACCTGTCACGTATACAGCTTGATCCTAAAAATCTCTGTGCGACATTTGTCTGGGTCGCAGTCTAAATAGCCACCGTCAGTAGGGTGTCAGTCAGCTCTACGATAGTTTCTGCACATCACGTTCCAAAAAAAATAAAAATCCAAAACAAAATATAAAAAAAAAATTAGTTTTTTTGTTGTTTTAGCTCAGTGATACAAATCCATTTCACACAGCTGCGTGTAACCTTTCTGTGTGTCACAGTTCAGCACACTCACTCCAATCCATATATTCTGTCCAGGTGACACTTTCTGTACGTCACAGAATACAACCAAGTCATTTGCTACCTGTCACGTATATAGATTGATCCTAAAAATCTCTGTGCGACATTTGTCTGGGTCACAGTCTAAATAGCCACCGTCAGTAGGGTGTCAGCTCTACGATAGTATCTGCACGTCACGTTCCAAAAAAAACAAAACTAAAAAAAAATATAAAAAAAAAATATATAAAAATAATTAGTTGTATTTGTTGTTTTAGCTGAGTAATACAAATCCATTTCACACAGCTGCGTGTAACCTTTCTGTGTGTTACAGTTCAGCACACTCGCTCCAATCCGTATATTCTGTCCAGGTGACACTTTCTGTACGTCACAGAATACAACCAAGTCATTTGCTACCTGTCACGTTTATAGATTGATCCGAAAAATCTCTGTGCGACATTTGTCTGGGTCGCAGTCTAAATAGCCACCGTCAGTAGGGTGTCAGTCAGCTCTACGATAGTTTCTGCACGTCACGTTCCAAAAAAAACAAAAATCCAAAAAAAATATACAAAAAAAATTAGTTGTATTTGTTGTTTTAGCTGAGTGATACAAATCCATTTCACACAGCTGCGTGTAGCCTTTCTGTGTGTCACAGTTCAGCACACTCGCTCCAATCCATATATTCTGTCCAGGTGACACTTTCTGTACGTCACTTAATTAAACCAGACTGAACAAGTTTGTGGGTTTCAGTACACCAGGCCAGTTTATTTATTTATTTTTTTTATATCATACACTTATATACAGAAAATGTTGAACCCCAGGGCTAAGGGTAGAGGACGAGTGCGTGGGCGTGGGCATTCGATAGTTACGATAGTTTCTGCACATCACGTTCCAAAAAAAACAAAAATCCAAAACAAAATATAAAAAAAAAATTTGTTTTTTTGTTGTTTTAGCTCAGTGATACAAATCCATTTCACACAGCTGCGTGTAACCTTTCTGTGTGTCACAGTTCAGCACACTCACTCTAATCCATATATTCTGTCCAGGTGACACTTTCTGTACGTCACAGAATACAACCAAGTCATTTGCTACCTGTCACGTATATAGATTGATCCTATAAATCTCTGTGCGACATTTGTCTGGGTCACAGTCTAAATAGCCACCGTCAGTAGGGTGTCAGCTCTACGATAGTATCTGCACGTCACGTTCCAAAAAAAACAAAACTAAAAAAAAAATATAAAAAAAAATATATATAAAAATAATTAGTTGTATTTGTTGTTTTAGCTGAGTAATACAAATCCATTTCACACAGCTGCGTGTAACCTTTCTGTGTGTTACAGTTCAGCACACTCGCTCCAATCCGTATATTCTGTCCAGGTGACACTTTCTGTACGTCACAGAATACAACCAAGTCATTTGCTACCTGTCACGTTTATAGATTGATCCGAAAAATCTCTGTGCGACATTTGTCTGGGTCGCAGTCTAAATAGCCACCGTCAGTAGGGTGTCAGTCAGCTCTACGATAGTTTCTGCACGTCACGTTCCAAAAAAAACAAAAATCCAAAAAAAATATACAAAAAAAATTAGTTGTATTTGTTGTTTTAGCTGAGTGATACAAATCCATTTCACACAGCTGCGTGTAGCCTTTCTGTGTGTCACAGTTCAGCACACTCGCTCCAATCCATATATTCTGTCCAGGTGACACTTTCTGTACGTCACTTAATTAAACCAGACTGAACAAGTTTGTGGTTTTCAGTACACCAGGCCAGTTTATTTATTTATTTTTTTTATATCATACACTTATATACAGAAAATGTTGAACCCCAGGGCTAAGGGTAGAGGACGAGTGCGTGGGCGTGGGCATTCAATTACTGCAGGGGGCAGAGGTCGTGGTCCTGGGCAGGGTGAGACAGTACCTGCTGATGAGGGAGCAGGGGAACGCCGCAGAGCTACACTCCCTAGCTTCATGTCTCAACTTACAGGGACACGTGGTAGAGGACTGTTGAAACCACAACAGTGCGAACAGCTGATCTCGTGGATTGCGTACAATGCTTCAAGTAATTTGTCCACCAGTCAGTCTTCCACGCAGTCCACCCACGTTACCCAAGGGAGCACTCCTCTGGCTCCTCCACCTCAACCTCCTATCCCCCAGTCTGCCCC